>APFE031172300.1:36519-50333 GCA_000404065.3 Pinus taeda | reverse complement strand
ATATGATGTTAAAACATGGAGTCACTATCCTTCCTGAGCTTAGCAATGATAAAACAAGGCTTAATAGCCAATCTTTTAACTATAAAATAAATATGACAAAGATTTGTCTATCCATTCATACTTAAGCTCAGTGGATCAATTTTATGCCCATAATGGTCGAGAGATCTACATGTCTCTTAGGACAATAATAAACACAAAACTATATCATGAACACAAACAAGCTTTCAATCATTTAACCAAGAACCATACAGGAAATCAACATATATTGAAAAGTATGAATTTGAGAATCATCCTCTGATTTCCACAAAGGAAAAAGGTAATCCCCTGCTATTAATTTAGGCACTTTAATATCATTTCAGGCATAAATATGATATCCACATCATACAGTGAAGACCTTCATGAATTTAGCTACAGATGCATGAAAAAAATTCATATAAAACTACAGTAAATTCAAATAATTTCGACTAATAGTTTAAAATACCAACATTCATACATCCATGCAACATTTTTTAGAGCCATACATTAAATTTCACAAGAAAATATTTAACTTTACAACTCTCAGCTAAATACATGTAAACACAATAAAGCCAATGGCCAAACTGAAGGTAGGACTTCAATTTTTCACCCAACCTTAGATTCACTGCAGCCAGAATTACTTGCAATAGCCACCCCTGAGTCAGATCCCTAATCTAATGGGAATTTCTTCAATAAATTTCAATAGAAGGCCATACTCTGCTCAAAGAGGACATGGATTACTTATAAAATCATGTGGTTTATCATCTCTTTAGCATGCACCTTGACTGGTTTCTCAGCCAATTCTTGGAAAGCACTCATTCCCATTTCCTTTGGAATTTTCTTGAGATCCTCCAGGCTATAGTTTGGCTTCCCATGGAATTAATTCCCTCCACTTTGTAGGTCTTTCTAGCACTTCTCATGTTCTTCCCCATAAGGAAAATACAACCCCAACATTTTTGTTCAAATTCATTTTTATGATTTTTCAAAGGTGCCTCTTCCTTTTCCTCTTAGATTCTTCCTCCTCTTCTTCTTTTCTTATTATTTTTACCCTAAAATTAATTAGAGGTGCCAACTAAACCACATGGGTTTATCTTTCCTCTTACCTATTAGATCATGGATTTGTAGTCCCACTCTTCAAGCCATTACATAAAAATATATTCATTTATAATTCATAGTATTTTCACATTACCAAAAATGATGGGAAAATGTATAAGGGGTATCACATATTTTTATCATGATGATAATGCAAATGATCACAATGACGATTTGTAACCTTAACTTGATGAAATAAATGTTTATGATACAAATGAATTTTATTATTTTGGCCATGGGATTAAACATGGGATAAAGTAGCATTGTATTGAACATTCATAGGAAATATTATACCTATATATATTTGATATCATGCATGCAGATTTCTCTTTAAAATTTTAGGAAAAGGGAACATGCATTGAATCTAATGGTTTGAGCCTCATGCAATAGTACCACTATCGCAAGGGAAGTTCTCAACATGGAGGGAATGTTTTTGGCCTTGATGAGGAATTTTTTGGTGCACCCATATGAGGACATGATGCTTGTGGTGGTAAGATCAAAGAACTTAGTGTTTAACTTGAGATATTTTAGGAAGGGGTAGTTGTTTAGAAGAAAATGTTGATCCTCATTTGTCCAGTGGGGATTTTACTTTAATCCTCTAACAAAATGGACACACGTCAATTAAATCAGTTGGTAAGAGGTAAACAAGGTAATTTGTAGTGTGGGAACCCAAGTGAATTCATAAGTCTAGGATGATTCTTTGCAAATCCCATACAACATGATATTGGATTTCAAAGACATATTATACTTGATTTAAAAAGATGGATTCCATTATGTTGCTTCTTTTTTATTAATAGAGAAGTAGACACCATTAATGCATGTACCATTGAACTAAGATCCTAAATTTGTGCAATGTGAACAAATGTGAGTTCTTTAAGAAAATTCATGTTTTTCTTTCCTCTTCTTTTTGTTGCAAAAGGGGTGTACAACCCTTCGATCGAGTGTATCATGAGTTCCATAATTGACATATTTTAATTTATTTCTATGGAAATTACCTTTATGAAAACCCTTAAGCTTTGGCATCATGAGAAAAATATCTATTGAACTAACCAATTATGTATCCATTTGTAGTTTATAAATGAATTACATGTAATTTAATTTGGGAGTGTTTTATCATATTTTATGATGAAATATTTGAATTTTTTTTATGTACGATGAACATGTGTTAGTATTAGGCTTGAAAATGAGTTATTCTTGTTCTCTTTTCCTTTATGTGGGTGTCATATTCATCATAGAATGGATATTTACTTGATCCATCAACTCAAATCAATTTTCCACCAACATGGCTATCATATTGTAGCATTAAGCATAATTTTGGTTGTTGGAATGTGTCTCTTGATTGCAGAGCTTTAAGAAAGGTATTTTTATTTCCACTCTTAATACATCATGCCTAAATCCATCTGTAGGAGGACCTACAATACTGCTAGTCCTAATTACTGCTACAAAACTACCATAAAATCCCTTTGATTTGATGAGATCTTTCTATTGAAAGGGTTGAAAGAATTTATCATTCAAACACATATAGGATTGCTTGAAATCTCTATTTATTACTTGTGCTTGAACATGATGTATAGTATCCCTGACCGCTTAGGAGAAATAAGATGGGTAAAGAACCAAACTAATAAGTTTTCGTAGGCTAAGGCAGGGAAAAAATTTAATAAGGGAACATGATTCACCTAGGAAAACATTGTAACTATAAAAGGAGTGAAAAGGGGGACATATCCTAGGATACTGAAAAGCCACTTTCATTTTATAAAGTGAAAAAGTGCCTAAAATGACTTAATAAAATTAAAATGGTAAAATGGCGGCAAATGTGGCCACTCAATTATAAAGGTAGAAAAGTGAGGAGTATCTCCTCATTCTATCACTTGCATTTTTGAGAAAAATAACTCTTGGAGAGTCTTTGGAGAGAAGATTAAGGTTTTGGAAACCCTAGCCACTATTGCTAGCTTTGATGTTGAGAGTAGACACCCTAGATGGTATTGAGACTAGAATCACTGAGATTTCACCATCAGGATTCAAAGCAAAAGATATTGAGGTAAAGAGGTATTATTAGTGAATTATATCTTTTGATATTGTGTTTTTTATATATCTTCTCATAGGTGGAGGTTCAAGCCAAATTTGGGGTCGAGTTTTCTAAGGGAGAGGAACCATTCTCAGTCACCAAATTAGTGGGTCGATTTTATGGATCTTGAGGCTGAGTTCTTTAGTAGTATGGATTGATTAATTTTCAGTTTGTGTGGGTTGAAGTTCTAGCAAAGATGGATGAGTTTCCTTTATTTTCAGTAACCAAGCCATTGTCACATTTTTGGGTCGAGTCCTGGCCACTAATAGGGTTGAGTTTACTTCTTTGTGGGCTGCAATCTTCTCTTATTCATTGTTGGTTGAACATACTTCATTAAGGTTTGAGATATTACCTTTTGTTGGTTGTGTTGACGTGTTAAGGCACCATTCCCTGTGTGGACGTGAGCGTAGAGGTTAAGGCACCATTCCCTGTGCATGCATTTCAATGTATAGTAGCATGAGTTTTAGTTTGGGTATGTGGGTCTATCTCCCCTAATCTGTTGGTTGACTCACACAATAAAGGCTAACTTTATATGTTGGAAAATACTTGTATTACCTGTTGTTGGAGGAAAAATTAAAAAGGCTAATATTTTATGAGTATATACTTGGAGTACCATTGTTTTATGCTCATTTCATGACTGGGAATTGAAGGGACAGTCATCAATTTCATCACTATAGAGATTAAACCAAATAACCTATTAAAACCCAGGTGTTATATCTATGTTGGATGTATAGAACTCTTGTCATTTATTAGATCTAAGATAAATTATTTTCATTTGCATAAATATTAGCCACTAAAATTTCTGGGTGTATATGAATGAAGTGTAATTGCTTTAAATGTTTATCATGAGATTGGTCTAGTATTGCACATGTATGTTGTTAAGTAAATTATAAAAATTCACCTACAATAGTTTATAAAAAATTGTTTTTCAAAACACCTCACTGCGAAAATTCAACAAACTCAGAAAATACAGTGGTAGTTTGGGGTCATTTTCCAAGTCAAAATCTTACAATGGTATCAAAACATGCTCTTGGCAAGTTGTGGAGCCTAGGGGAAGATTATTAGTGATTCATGAGTTCATAATACAATTGTTTCAGTGGGGTAACCTATATAAGGAGCCTTCAAATCAGAGAACCCACTCCCATTTGGGAAGAACTAGAAGAGTCTCCAGAGAAGAGAAGAGAGGAAGAAGAGACCCCTACAAAAGGGAAAGGGGTAGAAGAATCCCCTGAAAGAGAAGATCCAAATATGGGGGATAAGGAGACCCGAGCATTAAAAAACTTGCTCAATGTTTCGAATGACTTGGCCAAAGACCAAAAGGAAATGGTAGATCTAATGAGCCAGACAGAAAAAAAGGGACTTCTGCCGAGAAGGAACCTATTAATGGAGAAGAGTCTAACAATGTAGAGGGAAACCATACATGTACTCCCATGAATATCCACTCATACTCATTTAGTAGAGAACCTAGGCCCAACATGCCTCGGTCCATACATGATACAATAGAGGACCACACAGAGTAGATGGGTCATGTAAGTCCTTATGAAAACTATTTCGAGGAGTTTCGAGCATTGGGACATGATTTCCAACTCGTTATGAGTTTCATTGACTTCTTCAACCTCTAGTTAAAAAGTAAGCCTAAGATAGTTCAGAAGGCCTTGAGGCATAGCCATGAGCTACAAAAGACATTGGGTAAGGTGACCATTCCTTGCTTTGACGAGCCATCGAAATGCTCAACTTGGTCATGGGTACAAAAGTTGGATACATATTTCTAGTTGAATCAGATGACAGATGAGGAGGCCATTAAGTTTGTCACATTACACTTGGATGGCAATGCCCATGAGTGGTGGTACCATGGGTTGGTGACAATGGGTCACACTAGCATCACCTCATACACTGAGTTCACTCAAAGGATCATAGAGTTATTTGACAAGAAGGATCTGGTGCTTCATTTAGGGAGTTGACCCAGCTTAGGAAAATAGGTAGCCCAAAGGCATACATTTCATAGTTTAAAATATTATCAATTATGGTTATAGATATCTCGGAAGCTAGTTTGATGATGTTATTTATGGAGGGGTTGTATGAGCCTCTACATGGTTCGGTCAAATATTTTGAAATTGCCCTTGTTCGTGCAACAATTAACAGAGCTAGGGACATGCAGGATGTTTTTCCTAAGAGAAAATTCCCTCCTAAGCCATCCCTTTCCCTAGAAGAGAAAAGAAGTCAAATATTTTCAAAGGGATGGAATTGGGAAGCCAACATTGGACGAGGAGACCCGGAAGGAACTTAGAAAGAAGAAGTTCCATTTCACTTGTCAGGAGCCTTGCATACCAGGGCACAAGTGTTGAGGAAAGGACAAGGTCAGCAAGGCCCACTATATTAAGGTGTACTATGAGAGTGACAGTGATGATCGAGATGAGGATTCGATGCAATAATAGGTACAAGGACATATACATTATACAATTGGGGGTGAGAATTCACATGCTAATGGAAAATATCTTATTATTGTATCCATGTCAAGTTTTCTCTAGTACCATACCTTCAAGGTTAGAGGAGTCTTGGCAGGTCACAAGGTGATGATCTTGATCAATAGTGGGGCCTCCCAAAATTTCATATATGCAAACTTGGTTCAATGAAGGGGAATTTCGATAGAGAATTTCGATGGATTTTTAGTTTCCATACTAGGTGCACATCAGATGGATTGCACCAAGTATATCCCCAAGTTGAAGCTAACATTGGGGAACTACATAATGACATATTATTTATTTGTGGTACATGTTCCAATCACCAATGTGGTACTAATTGTTCGGTGGCTCTACTACATCCGGAAGTAAACCACAAACCATATGAACATTAAGATGGAATTCATTGATCTGATAGATAGCAAGAAGGTAGTGTTGAGGGAAATGCATTAAATTCCACCAAAGATAGTATCATCTAAAAACATGGAAGCAATATTTTGGAGTGGTGAGATTGAGTGGGAAGTCAAGTGCTTCATCACAGATAGTAGGTAACTAGAACAACCACGACATCATTCAAATGAAATTCAAGTATTGCTTTGTAAACACCAGAAAGTCTTTGCTAACATTCCTCTAGGTATACCACTAGACAGAGGATTTGATCATGTTATCAAGTTGGAGGAGGGTGTGTAGCTAGTCATAACCAACCCTAGCCAACATCCCAAGGTCTACAAAGATGATATTGAGAAGTCCATTAAGGATTCGTTGAGGTCAGGTCATATATGGCCTATCTCTAGTCTTTTCTCTTCTTCAATAGCGATAGCTAAGACGAAGGAGATAACCTTGCAGATGTGCTTTGATTACTAAGCCCTTAACAAGAAAATAATCAAGAACCGGTATCCTATCCCTAGGATATATGAGTTGATGGAAGATCTTATGGGAGCCGAATATTTTTCAAAGACTGATCTTCATTCAGGCTACCATCATATTCGAGTTCGGGAGTAGGACATCCTAAAGATAGCTTTCAAGTGCCACTATGACCACTATAATTTCCTGGTTATGCCATTCAGGCTAACCAACACCCCATCAACTTTTCAGTAATACATGACCCATGTGTTCAATAAACAGTTGTGGAAGTACTTGCTAGTTTTCTTTAATGATATACTTGTTTACAACAAGGCTTGGGGGGCCATTTGGTGCACTTGGATGAAGTATTGGGAATTTTGGAGGAGCAAGAACTATATGCAAAGGATTCCAAGTGTGAATTCAGCATGATAGAGATGCTTTACTTTGGGCATGTGATTGGGAATGATGGAGTTTAGGTCCATTCAGATAATATCTAAGAAATCATCGAATGGCATGCCCCAAAAAATATAACTGAACTGAAAAGATTCCTTGGCATGTGCACATAATATAGAAAGTTTGTTAAGTGGTTCTTGCAATTGATATTGCCTCTTACAAACCTCACCAAAAAGGGGACTTTTAGTTGGAGCAATAAATCACAGGAAACATTTGATAAGATGAAGCAGGTGATGAGTTCAAGCCCTATGCTTGCACTACCATATTTCACCCAGCCTTTCATGTTGGAGTGTGACGCTTCTTGGACTGGAATAGGAGCATTTTTTATGTAGAATAACCACCCCATAAAATTCAAGAGCCACAAAATTAGAGGTTATGAGCGACATTACTCAATTTATGAAAAACAAATGTTGGTCATCATGCATGCATTGGTCAAATTCTGAAAATATCTTATGGGAAACAAGTTCAAAGTAAAGACAGATTGCAACAGCCTGAGATTCCTCATGGATCATAAGGAGCTAAGTGACAGAAAACAAAATTGGATTAGGAAATTACAGGCATATGACTTCAATATCGAGTATGTCAAAGGGAAAAACAATATAGTAGAAAATGCCTTCTCGAGGATTCCATCCACTCTCTCACTCATGGAGATATCATATGACTAGAAGTCACTACTACATGTAGAATACTCCAAAAACAAATTTTCCTATGATCTTCTAGAGGGATTGATATAGGATGATAGATATCAGGTCATGGAAAACACCATCTACTATGAGGAATGGATCTATTTGGTACCAAAATCACAACTAAAGCAGAAAAATATGTAAGAGATTCATAGCTCACCGTCGGTAGGGCACCTGGGGTATTTAAAAACCTATAAGAAAATCAGGGAGAGGTTCACATGGAAAGGCCTCAAGATGGATGTGCTAAGGTTTTTGAAAGAATTTGCATCTTCCACTAGGACAAATTTGAACAGACCCATTCAGCGAGGTTGCTACAACCACTCCCTATCGCCAAGCAGAAGTGTTAGATAATCTCTATGGAATTTATCACAGAGATACCTATGGTACAGGGTAAGAGCTTCATATATGTAGTGGTGGACCGACTTATCAATTATTCTCACTTCTTTTCCATATCATCCAAATTCTCAGCAACACAGGTGGTCAAGTTATTCCTGAGGGAGGTTTTTTGATTGCATGGATTTCCAAAGACCATCATGAGTGAAAAAGACAGTATATTTATGGGTGGCTTCTTATAAGAGTTATTCAAACTTGTGGGGACTCAACTAGCTCCGAACACCAGTTACCACCCATATACTAATGGACAAACCAAGATATTCATGTGGCTAAAGGGCTATCTCAAGAACTATGTATCTAGCCAACAAAAGACATGGGTAAATTGGTTACATCTGGGGAGAATTGCTACAAAACCAATTTTCACATGTCTACCGATATGATGCCCTTCAAAGCGTTGTACATTTATGATGCCCCAACATTTTTGGATTGTAAATTTGGTGATATCCATGCCCCTTTGGCTAAAGAATGGATTTAAGAGAACCAAGATATCCTATGAGTCCTCAAGGACAAATTGTAGATGGATCAAAACCAGAAAAATGTGTATGTGAACAGGCATAGAATAGAGCACAAATTTGAAGTGGGAGACATGGTATATACTCATCTCCAACCCCACAAACAGACATCACTCAAAACAGAGGGGGTAAAATATTGAAACCAAGATTATATGGAACTTATAGAATCGTGAGATGAGTTAGGGAAGTGGCCTGTGAGTTGGAACTTCCTGAAGGATGTAAAACTCACAATGCCCTCCATGTTTCATGCCTCAAAAAGGCCGTGTGGAAGCATGTAATCACCTCCACTAATCTCCCACCATTAGATGAGGAATGAGAATTAATTTTAGTCATAGATGATATCTTATAGACCAGGGAGTGGATGTTGAGGAACATAACCATAAAGGAGTACCTGATAAAGAGGAAGGATCTATATGTTGAGGATTCCACGTGGGAAGGAAAACAGGTGCTCAAACATCCGAAGTTGAAGTTGCTTGAGGGAAAGCAAACTTGATTGGGGAGGACTGAAATGTCCCCAACCACTTAGGAGAAATAAGATAGGTTCTGCTAGCCTAATAAATTCTCATAGGCTAAGGCCATGAAGGAAATTTTTTCATAAGGGAACATAATTCTCCTAGGAAAACACTATAACTTCCTAAGGGGTGAAAATGGGGACATATCCTAAGCTAATGAAAAGTCAATTTCATTTTATAAAGTGAAAAAGTTATTAAAGTGACTTGATAAAATTAAAAGGGTAAAATGGTGGCAAAAGTGGCCACTCAATTATAAAGGGAGAAAAGTGAGGAGTCTCTCTTGGTTCTATCACTTGCATTTTTTAGAAAAAGATCTCTTAGAGAGTTTTTGAAGAGAAGTTTAGGGTTTTGGAAACCTTAGCTGCCATTGCTAGATTCATTGTTGAAACGAGACACCCTAATTGGTCTTGAGAGTGGAATCACTTAGATTTCACCTTTGGAATTCAACGTAGAAGATGATTTGATTTTATCTTCTGATATTATGTTTTCTATATATCTTCTCATAAGTGGAGGTCCAAGCCAAAGTTGGGGTCAATTTTGCTAAGGGAGAGGAACCATACTTTGTCACCAAATTAATTGGGTTAATTTTATGGGTTTTGAGGTTGAGTTTATTCAATAATATCGCCAGAGTACTTCTAAGCTTGTGTGGGTCAAATTTCTAGCAAAAAGGGATGAGTTTCCTTTATTTTCAGCGATCAAGCCGTTGTCACACTTTCGGGCTGAGTCTTGGCCACTAATAGAATTGAGTTTACTTCTATGTGGGTCGCAATATTCTCCTATACATTGTTATCTGAGCGTACTTCATTAAGGGTTGAGATATTACCTTCTCTTGGATGTGTGGACATGTTACCAATACTCGAGGTCAATTTCTAACTTAGAGAAAATGCGGGCATAATTTGTTGAGCATAGAGGTTAAGGCACCATTTCATGTGCATGTATTTTATCTTATAGTAGCACGAGTTTCAGTTTGGGTATGTGGGTCGAGCTCCCCTAATTTGTTGGTCAAATCACACAATAAAGGTTGACTTTATATGTTGGAAAAGACCTGTATTACCTGTTGTTGGAGGACAAATTAACAAGTTGATATTTTCTGAGTATATACTTGTTGGAGTACCATTGTTGTATACTCATTTAATGACTGGGAATAAAAACAATCATAATTTTCATCATTGTATACATTATAATGAAAAACTTATTAAAACACATGTTTTGTATATTTGTTGAATGTACAGACATCTTGCCATTTATTAAATATGAGATAAATTATTTTTATTTGCACAAACAATGGTCACTGAAATTTTTGGGTGTATATGAATCAAGTGCAATTGCTTTAAAATCTTTATCATGAGATTGGTCTAGTATTGTATATGTATGTTGTTGAATAAATTATAAAATTGTACCTATAATAGTTTATAAACAAACTGTATGTAAAAACATCTCACTAAGAAAATTCAACAAACTCAAAAAATGTAGTGGCAGTTTGGGGTCATTTTCCAAGTCAAAATCTTACATGATGGTTGTAGGTAACATTTACTACTCGTAGTTATTGTGGTTAAATTCTAAGTTTTTTGCTTCCCCTATTGAGCAATCTTCTACCCTTAATATTGCCACCATGATCTTTTATATCCAACCTTTCTTATTGTAGGCGACCTCATGCCTCCACAAATAGTTTCTTCAAAGTAATATTTTTTATTAGAAAAAAAAAATGATGTAAAATTTAGGACATAAAGGATATGAATAAAAAGTGGTTGAAACATAACAATGACCCTAGCAATGTTAAAAATGTGACAAAATACGAGCATATTCACAAAGAACAAATTGCAAAAAATGAAGAATATTTTTCATCTATTGGTTTGTCAAATAAGTACTTAAATCATGCAAATGTGATATGTAAAACATGGAAATGTGTTACGTAAAATATTATGAGGTCCTTGGTTCGATTCCCTGATCAAACTGTGTCCACGTTAGGGGAAATTGTGGTGCACATAGTGGTTATGGTAGTAGCAAATGGAAGTGACCCTGTGTCACAAGAGTATGAGATCGCCTTAGTTTCCAATTCCACTAGTCACAACTAAAATAACATAAGCATATAAGAATTATTTTTATATGGATAATATAAAATATCCAAGCCATACTCATATTTGACTACCAGTTCCCTCAAAGGATTTACCATATGGGCATTAATCATAGGAAAACCGATTTCTCTATCTCTAGGAAATTTTTGGGATTCTTCTATCTTAAATCTTTTGGTGGGTGGAGCCAAACATAACATCTCTCGAAATAATTGGGTGGTGGGGTTTTTACCTTGTTGAATTAATAGTATGGTCCTTGTTCTATAGTGGTCAAAATATTCTAAGAACCTTAGAATTACTTCCTTGAAGTTGAAACCTCCATGATATATGTTTCTTATATTAATCCTACTTTCTAGAGTAATGTATGTTCAAGGAAACTATTTTCCATGAACTTGTAGTTATGATAAATACATGACCATTATTTATTTTTATATCTATATGACATAAAATGTGTGGCATGTCCAATGAATACAAATTCCATCCTCACTTCCATATTTCCTTGCATGTGTATAGAACTTATAAACTTTGAAATAAACGAAGAACCTTTGAAATAAATGAGGTGTATGAGTGGAAAATACTCACATTGAAAGCACCTATATCAACTAATATTTTTTCAATCGTGTATTAACTTCAATTAGGATGTGAGTGTATGATGAAGTTACTAAACTTTTGTTATGGCAACAACACATGCCTTATTTTTATTTGACATATTTAACACTTGGTAGCATTGTTGATCATCATACATTTTACACATGTTTGACTTCTATTAGCCATTTTTGGTTTGTTGGGGTCCAAATGTGTCTTCTATATCATGATTTTTTGTTGATATATCACCAACCAAGGGTATAGGGAGTAAACATGAGCTTCATAAATCCTTACCAAACACCTACTTAAATGAGATCTACCATGCATGTAAGGGCACTGGGGATGAAGGCCCATTATTTTGAACTCCCCTTCACATGGAAGGAACCCTATATATCATATCCCACCTTACAAGTCTACAAGTAATGTGAAGAGCACATAGCTTTCTCCTCTTTCACCCATAAGAGAGATGGCTCATATATATGGGCACACATCCACACAAGTTGAGAAGAATTAATAGCTAAGTTGAAAACTCTAACTCACACATATGTATAGACAATGCATAAAATAAATGGATAAAATCATGAAGAAGCATTCATGAAACTTATAAAAGACTCATAACTACTCATAGTGGTTTCAAACTCTGGTACAAAATATGATGTGAATGCTCCTAATTGAAAACCCTCCTTATATAAAAGTCAAAATGGAAAATTACTTAAATAGACAAGATTTATTCCGAATGAGACCATGTGTTATCCATGACTCTCCACATCAATTTATGAACTATACAAACTTGATGAGAAAATTGGAGAACAACTCAAGACTAAAACATAGTAAACTCAAAACTTAATGTTAAGACTCCAAAGACATGACTTTTTATGTACAAAAAGCCATTGAGATGATGGAAATTATTTAATAACCTCATTTTTGTGCCATCCATATTCTTTCACATGAAAGAGTTGTCATAAGTATTCATGTCAACTTGATTAAAAAACCTAACTATAATGAGTAAAACTATTATGCATTGAGTATCTTTCATAGAATTTATCCGACATCAATAACAACTGCATTTCCTAAAAATGCCTCAATTTTGCTCTTCAAAACTCCTTTTACTTTTTTCTTGATCCTTATGTGACACTTTGAATGTATTTCCTCTTTCTTCTTTCAACTGCAAAATTTTCAATATCTAGTTATTATCCTTGGTACATCTTCTTATCCTTATGGATAATGCTAAATAATTGATTTCAAAATTGGATCAACATTGAATCATCCATTCCACATACAAGAGAAAAAGGATACTTCTATGTCCTTTTTTTCAAGGTTAATTTAGTTACCTGTAATGCTTGAGTAAGTTAGAGGTGTCAATCTCTTTGACTCTCATCAATTATTTTCTTCAAAATCCAAACAAAGTTTTTTGGTGGGAATTTTCTAGCATGCTACCTTGTGGTAAAAAAATTAAGGACTCTCTAGAGATGATTCTGCGCTTCCACAACATTTTAATAATTCCTCTAAAATAAAAATAGATCTATTATTTTATATAAACTTTTACAAACACCAAATAGTGATAAAAAAACTATCGCAAGGAACTCAATAATTTTTGCAAATGTTGTTTGCATGAGGGAAACAACTTCTATCCATTTGGTTAAATAATAAATTATTATCACCACATAACAATGTCCCCTACAATACTTGGGAGCTACTTACCCTATTACATCAAGTATCCATTCAACAAAAGGGATAATCACAAGAATAGGTTGTAAAACCATTGTAGCTCTCTTTTCGCTTTGCGAATTGTTTTTAGGATGTAGGAAAACTTTCAACCAATTTGTGAGTATCAGCAAACAAGGTCGGACAGTAAACCTAGTTCTAATAAATTTATCTTTTGTAATAAGTGGAGATAAATCCCCTCCACATACACCCTCAAGAAACTCCTATAACACTCTTTCCACATTTTTTATGAATTCAATCACCTAAGGAGTGAATGATCGTGTTATGAAACCAGCTCACAAAAAGATAGAAAAAATAGATCAACGCCTTAGAATTCAGCCTCTTCAAGGGGGCAACCTCCTTTACATTACACAAATGAACAATTCTTAGATGATACAAATGACAAGACCTCCTTTCTATATATAG
>APFE031172300.1:0-35644 GCA_000404065.3 Pinus taeda | reverse complement strand
CCACATCCTCATCCTTTCTTGAGAGTGCATCTGCAACAACATTTTGCTTCCCTTTTTTATAGATGATTTCAAAATCATAACCCAACATATTTGTGACCCATTTTTTCTTTTCTTCTAAAGATAATCTTTGTTCTAAAAAGTATTTTAGACTATCATGATCTAGTTTTACCTTGAAGTGTCTTCCCATTAGGTAAGTTCGCCATTTCTTAAGTGCATGTAGTATTGCCAACGTTTCCTTCTCATCAATATCTTGCTTGAGATGTAGCCGTAAAAATACCCAATCTCCTACATCAAAACTTCTTTCATTGCGATGTTGATCTGCCTCTTGTTTCATTATACTTTGCACCAAAGTGGCGCTATCCTTTAAAAGTTGGATAACTTGTTGTTGATGCTTGATTTGATATTTCATTGCTTGAACCTTTTTCTTATTGATATGTCCTTCTATCTTAAGAGTTTGAGTGGTAATTTCTTCCAATGCATTACAAGATATGGTCGGATTCATTTCTTGATGCTCCATGTGATCTTTCACTTCTTGACCATTTTTCTTCTTGATATGTCCTTCTATCTTGATAGTTAAGGAGTGGTAATTTCGGCCAATGCATTACAAGATATGCTAGGATTCATTTCTTCTTTCTCGATGTGATCTTTCATTTCTTGAACATATTTCTTCCTGATATGTCCTTCTATCTTGAGAGTTTGAGGAGTGGTAATTATTTCCAATTCTTTACAAGATATGGTCAGATTCATTTCTTCTTTCTCTGCGGTTGGTTCTTGGTGTATATCCTCTTCTATTGATGTTTGTTGATAATTTTCTTCCTCCTCTTCATAATCTATGTAAAATAATTTCTTCTCAGCACACTTATGACCTTTAGTGTATTTGTTATCATAATTGTAACAAAGCCCTTTTGCTCTTTTTTTTCCAGTTGTTGTGGTGTCCACCTTGTAGGTTGTGGAAGGCTAGGAGAAACAATACTTCCATATTTATAGTTGTGAGGGGTAGACTTCCTTGTTGCCATAATTTTTCTTTCCACTTTTCTTGCCAACCTGATTGCCCTCTCCAATGAATCAGGTTCCCAAAGATGAACCTCATGTTGAATGTTATCCTTTAAAGTCCCTTGGGAGACGTCAATCCTTTGCTTATCTGGAATATCATTTTCCCTTATATTCAATTTTTGAAATTCCTCAATGTGCTCTACCATTGAAAACTTTTTCTTTAGATTTATCAATTGGCTAAAGAATGTGTTTCTATTTGTATCATCATAATGTGTTATCATTTCCTCCATGAAAATTGACCACGTGACAAGTGGTTTACGAGAACAAAGCCCTTTATACCATTAAAATTGATCTGATTCTAAATATGAAGATGCAATACCTACCTTTTGTAACAGTGGTACACCATGTAGATCAAACTATTTCTCCATCTGTAGTATCCAATTTATCGGATCCTTGCCATCAAACTTCCTCATCTCGCATTTTCTTGATTTTAGGAGCTCTATTTTGAAACGAATGTAACTCTATAATTTCAGGTCTTTAGATTCTAAAATTTCAGCTTGTAATAACCCTCTTCGTGCTCTTTCTAACTCCACAAGTCTGATCGCAATTGTATTCTCGAAGGAAGAGTTATTCCAAATCTCCCACGGTGACCTAATTATAGACTAGTTCAGTAGAGTGAAGTTGTACGAAGTGCCACGTGTCACTGTTTTGACCATAGTACCTGAAACTGATATACCTACAACTACAGGCTATCCTTTTTCTGAATCTTCTTACGAAATTTCAATCTGATGCTTAGAACCAAAGTTATGACGATTTTCCCCAGGTCGCTTGTTTGGAATGTAATTCTAGAGTCTACAAAAACCCTAACTTCCTCAGATCATATCTCCGAAAGCATATCGAGCCAAGCTCTGAAATTCGGACCCTAAGTTCAGAATGATATCAGATCAAATGGGTTTACTTTTTAGCTTTTGAAACGTCCCATAAAAAAAGTTATAGAGAAAATTCCACGATGACTTGTTTGGAGTAGCGAAACCCTAGAATCCAAAGCTCTGATACCAAATGTTATGAAACCAGCTCACAAAAAGATAGAAAAGATAGATCAACACCTTAGAATTCAGCCTCTTTGAGGGGGGAAACTCCTTTACATTACATAAATGAACAATTCTTAGATGATACAAATGACAAGACCTTCTTTCTATATATAGGAGTCTAAGGGGTCATATTATAATCAGAGCCGACATAACAATAATAATGTAAGGGCACAATAATAACAATAGTGGGCTTCTATGGGGCACAATAATAAAAATATGTGGACTAAATGGGCACAAAATTATAATAAGGGGGTTGTACTATTAACAATAAGGGGTTACACTAGTAGTATAGGGACCTAACAGATTGTGGTTCCTTTTGGATAACATGTTTGAAATATGAACAAGATAATTTCATCTTGAGAACTCAATATTTGGTTGTTAGTCATGTTATTAAGGATTTTCCCAAACTTTGATATTAGTTATATAGTGAGCGTGTTGAGGAGGATGGTAGGTCATTTGAAATATTCAACATTGTTCATGCTCTACCATCATAGTGTTTTCCTCTTGCGATGAGATTTGATAAAACCCGGCCCTTAATTACCTTGAGAAAATTAATCTCAAACACATGCTCCTCAAATTTAGTTAGATAAATATTAAACCTTCCATTTAATGTGTTTTAGGTAAACATAATTTTTACTAGATGCATGGAGACACAATCAATGGTATGAGCCACGAGCATGTAAGAACTAAAATGTGTTATGGCTCATACCAAAGCCAAAAAAAAAAATCTATTAGGATGTATCTAAGTTCATAGCCTTTCAAAATTGTGTTCATAGTGGTTAGAGGTAACTATATTTTGTTCATCCCTTACGTTAGCAAAAAATCTTGGTATTCTTGAAAACAAGTTAATATATGATGAAATATCTCTCCATACTAGGGATACTCAAAAAAAGCATTATAGAAATAGTTGCCTTGAAGTGGCATATTATCTAGTCATCTATCTATCTTTTCTTACGTTTTTGTGCTATTTTTTATCTAGATACGTGACATTTTGTATCAGAGCACTTAATCTTAGGGTCTTTCTACTTCAAACAAGTCATTATGGAATTTTTTCTATAACCTTTTGCCTATGATGCTTCAGATTGCTGAATTTTTACCATGTGCAACATTTGGATACAATTTCAAACCTTGGTTCGCTATATTTTTAGATATATGGTTAAAGGAAGTTATGTTTTCTGCATGCTCCAGAATTCAATCTCAAAAAAGTGTTCCGAGGAAAATAGTCATAAATTTATCTTT
Source organism: Pinus taeda (assembly GCA_000404065.3). Classification (NCBI taxonomy): domain Eukaryota; kingdom Viridiplantae; phylum Streptophyta; class Pinopsida; order Pinales; family Pinaceae; genus Pinus; species Pinus taeda. Next base: position 32,321 of record APFE031172300.1, on the reverse strand, counting down.
GGGAATCAGAGTTGAATTTCATAAAAAGTGCTTAAAATTTCACAGACTATAGTTTCTTAAGTACTATTTTCAAGGTTGAAGGTTAAAACAGTGATATGTCATATCCCATACAATTTTGTTCTGTTGAGCCATTCCATAAACAGGGCATCATGGGAGATTTGGCATAACTTTAACTTGAAGAATATAATCTCATTCTAACTTGTGGGCTTGGAAAGAAGACACAAAGCGATACCACAAGACATAATTTCAAACCTTGGGAGTCCAAAATCATAGAGACACAACATTTTCAAGGCCAGCCTTATAAACAAACTCAAAATCAAGCTCTTAAAAGGTGTGTTAATAATTTTTCATAACTTTTGTTTGAAAAATAAGTTTGAAGTGATTCAAAGGGCATAGTGAAGCATAGATATCATAAATTGATTCCAAAATTACTCCAAAAAAAAAAAAAAAAACTAAACCAATTAAGCCTTTAGAAAGCTCTATTATGACACATGAAGAAGATGAAATGCAACATGATCTATCAAATTTGAGGGAACAATTTTTGCTCTCACACAGAGAAACCAAAAATGAATTGGGAGCAATGAATGTTAAGATCGATGGTTTAGAAGAGAAAATAAAATGGGACATGGATGGTTTAAAAGGGGACATAGAATGTTTAAAAACATAAATGGGAGGTTTGAAGGAAGTTTTGACAAAGCTATTACAAGAAAGCCTTCCTAATGGTGACAAGGTAGTCAAATAAACTCTTGATGAAAATAAAAGGAATATGAATCATGATTTTAGAGACTCAAACATTGGGTTGAAGGAAAACCACATGCCAAACATTCATATGAGGAAGTTTGATGGAAATAATCCAGTTCTTATAAATTAATTAATGGAGCAGTGAAATACATAAAATATTGCAGAAACGCAAATACAAAAATGCATAAAAAAAGAGAGACACAGATATATGTGGTTCACCCAATTTGGGCTACATCCACGGTGAAATCGCCAATCCTTCCTTTTATATTATCCAGCAAAATGAAGAGATACAACCTACAACAGATCCGTTGTAATTTCCTCTTCGCTCTCACACATCCTCCTCTCTCTCTCTCTCAGAATAATAATACAAAGCTTCAATACAATTCCCTCATATAAACTAAGGGTTTCCTTCTAGGGAAAAAAACCCTAAATTAACATAACTTCTACAGTCATATCATCTGCCTAATGAACTACCCAGATTGACTATGAAATTAAAATATTTCACAAGGAAATTTTTCATTTATTTTTAGCTTTAGGGGTGTTGTCCCCGAAGCCCCGCCAAGGGGGGGCTCATTAAAGGTAGTCGTCGCCCCCCAGGACCCCTATGATGGTTATCATACGGGTGGAATTGCTTCTTCATTTAGGAACCAAGTTCCAACACGACTGACACTTATGAATCAAGAAGATAATTAGGCTCCAGACCTAACAACAGTAACTTGGATACTACATATAGAGCAGATCTTTGATCTACATGATGTGCAACACACATAAAAGGTATGCATTTCATCTTTATATTTAGAACTCAATCAGTTTGTGTGGTATCCATGGATATTTTCTCATAAATCACTTATCACTTGGACTATTTTCACAAAGGAATTCATAGCACATTATGAGGATACAAAGACAAATACCTTATGTAGCCAAATGATAAATCTCAAACAAAGGGTTCATTTGGGGAGCAAATTGAATACTTCCAAGAATTTAATATCAAGGTAATTGATATTCCAGAGGAGCATATAATTGATGTCTTCATAGGAACTTTAAAGGATAACTTCCAACATGAGGTTCACCTTTAGGAACCTAAGTAATTGGAGGATGGACTCAGGGTGGCAAGAAAAATTGAAAGAAAATTCATGGCAACAAGGATGTCTACCACTCACAACTATAAATATGGAAGTGTTTCCACTCCTAGCTTTCCATAACGTACAAGGTTAACACCACAAAAATTGGAGGGAAAATAGAGAAAAAGGGCTTTCTTACATTTGTGATATAAAATACACTAAAGGTCATAAGTGTGCTAATAAGAAATTATCTTACATTGATTGTGAAGTGGAGGAAGAAAAGGAACTAGAAGCATCAAAAGAAGAAGATATACGCCATGAATTATTACCCACCACCTATGGGTAGCATATATGGGAGAGAAAAAAAATCTCCTAGATGGTCCTCAACCGACAGCCAACAGCCACTTGCAGCCTCCAGATAGCTCGATGTGCCATTTTCTCCCCCACCTCAGCCAACCATGTGGTCCCTTGCCCATCTATTATGAATTTATTTTTCATGGTGGGCCTCCTGACCCCAAAGGTATGAATTTTCATTGGATTAATTTTCCTTACTTGTCACGAAACTTTTGGACATGAATTGGTAAGAGGATTCAGCTGAAAGAGTAGGTTAGGCCTGTATTCTTGACTCCATTACCTGATTTATTGGTTACCCTTGTATCCTAGTCCCATGGGATCTCCTCTACTGAACATTTGGCTTTTGGGTTGGCACTACATGGGAAATCCTAATTTTGGTTGTGTGCTCCCGCTTCCTAATACCATCTACATCACTCTCATTACACTCATTTTAGACCCATTAATATATTTTCCCATTTGGTTCCACATGTTTCCACTAGGTCCACATAGGTCTTGACTCCATTACCTGATTTATTGGTTACCCTTGTATCCTAGTCCCATGGGATCTCCTCTACTGAACATTTGGCTTTTGGGTTGGCACTACATGGGAAATCCTAATTTTGGTTGTGTGCTCCCGCTTCCTAATACCATCTACATCACTCTCATTACACTCATTTTAGACCCATTAATATATTTTCCCATTTGGTTCCACATGTTTCCACTAGGTCCACATAGGGTTATCCTCCCCATCCCCTTGTCCACACCTTGGTTTGGGCCTAGAACGATGCCTCGGAGGTTGATGCAACTAAAAAGAAAAGAAAAAGCATAATTTGGCCACTCTTAATAGGACATGTACCATAAAATGAAAAAGATGGTCGGGACATACAAATTTTGCGTGTGGGAGAAACCCAAACATAAGCTCTACCCCTTATCCATGGTCATCACCTTGGTTCCTATGGGCCCTAGATGATCCCCCTCTATCATTAAGGACCCCATGATTGTCCCAATCCCTAGTGGGTGATGAACCACCCTAAGGGGGTATCCACTGCTACATATTACACATCATGTTCTCATCCCCTGGAGCCCCAAGCAGTTATGACAAAAAATCAATAAAAGGATAAAGGCATATGAATAAGGGTGGAAAAAGAAAGGTCGGGGTAACTCATGCACCACACTTTTCTACCTCGTACACTCACATACCCAAGTGTGTGTTGGGTGTGGAGCCTGATTATCTTCTTTATTCAGAGGTATCACCACATTAAACCCCAATTCGTAATGTGGTGGCAATGCCACCCGTAATATTTGTGCTGCAAGGGGAGTCCAAGGGTTCATTAGGCAGAGATCTGATGGTAGAAGTTATGTTTAATTTAGGGTTTTTTCCATAGAAGGCAACCCCTCACTATATATGAGGGAATTTTATTGCATCTACGTATATATGTATTTTGAGTGAGAAATAGAGAGGAGATTGTGTGAGAGCGAAGAGGGAATTACAGCGGATCTGTTGTAGGTTGTATCTCTTTAGTTTGCTGGATAATATAAAAGCAAGGACTGGCTATTTCTTGTGGACGTAGCCCAAATTGGGTGAACCACGTATATCAGTGTCTCTCTTGTTTTATGTGTTTTCTATGTTTATATTTCTGCAATATATTTTATGTGTTCCATTGCTCTGTAATATATAATTTTCTAACAGTGTAGGATTCCCTTATTATATCTATCCATCAACCTTGACCTATGATCTGGATGATTCCTTAATCCCCACTTCATTCCATTATTATATCATTTTCCACCTAACACGTAAAGGATGTACAATGGACATGTCACCCCCTTTAGAGGTTGAAACCACCTAATAGGGCCCTTGGTTAACCCCAATTGAGCTTGGAGACACTTGTACATGCCAAAGCCCACTATGGGAGGGCATGCCACCATGCAGTTCCCCAACTATCCTATGACTTTTAAGTTTTATTACTTCTGTATTCTAATGACTTATTGTATTGGAGGGCAAGGGAATGCATTGGATCTTACGCAGGATTTCAAGTGGGTCTTCATTTGGGGCTTGGTCTCCCTATACAGGGTCCCAACCCTTCACAAGGCCACATTGGCACTTGTAGGGTGAGCGTTGAGAGCCATGGGCCATCGCCATAGCATATATTACTTCATGAATCACTAGCACTAATCATTTATTTTTCTTGTTCCGCCTCTTTGGATGAGGATGATGCACTTGGTTCACCATGCCCAGTCAACTCCACACTTGCACCATACACTTGGAAAATGTTCCAGGGTCTAGAGGATGTCTCCCACTATAGAGAGAGGGCTTACATCACCATCTTAGCCCTTACTGATGGTATATAGGAAATTTCGATCCACTTGGAGACCTATGAGGATGTCCTTGTGCCTCCACAGCCACTTAGAAGAACCACAAGTTCTTTCTTGGAAAAGAAGGGGCCAACACCTTATCCACTATGTTGGGAGTCCATTTCTACATCATGGCACCCCTTGGACTTAATTAGGCCTCCTCAAAGACCCAACGACTCATTTTATTGATCATTTGGCCCACTTGAGAGGCTTATTCATGTATTATTGAGCTATTTGGTGGGCTTGTCTCCAAAAGTATTGTTATTATGCACATTATTTTATTTTAGGGGCTCAATTAGGACAATTTAGCTAAATTTAATACATTAGAGAGTGTATAAATAGAAGTAAGATGATACATTTTGATGATCATCACTTGGATTGGGTTATTTTCTCTTGTGAGATTTTCATTATCCCTTTTGGAGGATGAGTTTAGATGTTATGGATGAATTTTTATGTTTGGATATCTCTCTCTTATCTTGGAGCTTCATTATTGGCGTAGTTTGATTATTGGATATACTCTTTTGTACATGTAAGTATTATTTTCATGCTTATTATTGTTATTTACTTTGTCACATGAATGTTGCTCGGATTTTTGTTATACAAGTCTAAAATTTACTGCTTTTCTATACGAATTAGTGGGAATTGTGATATTTTATAGCATTGCATAATGTCATGGGCCATGTATGAATGGGTGAATCTTCCTAGAGTAAATTTGTGATAAATACATCTCGATAAGTCATGAGTTCTTGCAAATCTAAGTATAAAGTCCTTGAAGTAGTTGCTTTCATTCCATAATGCCATGCGAAGTTGTTTTAATGCCTCCTTTATTGGGTGAACTCTTTCCAAACCATAAATTATCCTTAACTCCATCTCTCCCAAAGGACAAGTCACTAATCCTCCATAAGTGATCAGTTTCAATGCTTATTATTTTCACCTACCTTTTTTTCTAGGCCTAACCTACATAGATCATCTAGGGCATCAATTATCTCACAATATAGCCATCTAAACACTTTGATTTTTGTTCCACAACTGCAATGAGGTTTTCTCTATAGGCCCTCTGAATTTGAAGTAAATCCGACGATGGGGTCTTGAGATGTAGCAAGCCCCAGCTTAAGGACCATTTTTTTTGCCCAAGTTTCCCCTTGGCTAGCATCCTCATTAGTATCATTGAATTCAAACCTCAAAGAAAATTTATCCCTTCATCCTCTTCTCCTCCCTAATTAGGTCAAGTCCCTCATTAGGTGATCAACTCCATACCCTTTACCTAATTTTGGGTCTCCCTAGTCTCGTGTGGTCTCGCTTCTTATCAAAGCCAATCCTTCAAAGACCATTTATAAACCAAATTTACACAAGGAGTTTAAGGTCTATAAATCTCCTTTTCAATTCATAACTTCAAACCCTAGCCCCTAAAATCCCCCTAGCCCTTCCTAGAGAGCCTTCCACCTTGCTTCTCAAGCAACCAAGCCACATATTTGAGCCTCTCTTATGAATATCCTTTTGGGAACACCTTTCATCCTATCATTGATATATTCATTATAGTGATCCTTATTATACCAGGTCTCCTCCCATCAATGAAAGTTCGTAAAGAGTAGGGAGCCTTAGTTGAGGTGGCAATGGGCTATCACTCCATTGTTTCCCCTTGACCTAGTATTTTCTCTATAGGAGCCCCTCCTAGGACCCCTGCTAGCTTGAGCGGAAAAAATTTTGCGTCATTGTCGAGACACAAAACGTGTGTCTTCTTCTCTATTTTACAATATTGATATATCATTCTTGGTGACTCCATTGGAAGAATGGAGCACTAGTTCTCCATTAAACTTTAAGGTGAATGCTTGTATGGTGAAGAAAGAATTTATCAAGGCAATTTCATTCATCCTGGAAACTCCCATGTCATTAAAGGCCCACGAACATGTTGACCAGATATATTCTCACCATAAATATGACAAGGATCCCACAATATCCCACATCGAAATGCATGAAGAATATGCCAATGTTTGGTGGAAATATGCATTCTGCAGCCAATCACATTGTAAGGATCATGAGGTGTGTTTCAAGGCAAAATATAACTCAACCCTGTGACCAAATGGAATTGTTGGTCCTATCTATTGACCCAAATACTCATTGGCTTGAGTCATGCAAACCTAAAATCCTCTCTTCCCTCTCAATGTTGGTTGTGCACTTCCTTTTACATGAAGGGTTGGATTTGCACACTAATAAAGAGATATGCCAAATGTTGGACACATATGTTCAAGAGGATGAAGCTATTAAATATGGTTATATACTTGAGTAAAAGTATCATGATCCATCTCCAAATCATCAAGATAAAGTGATTGATGCATGCCTTAAGGATTGTGCCAAAAAAGAGACTCGTGAATTGGAAATCATGTACTCCAAGGATGATGAAGAAGATCTTAACCTAGAGAGCCTTCAGGTATTGCAAGAATGGATGATGGAATATGAAGAGTCTTGCAAGAAATTGATGGCTACATATAGCTCCAAAGATATTTTCTTCCACTATTACGAGAAATAGGCAAAGGCTCCATAACATAAAGTGTAAATATAACAAGGGTCCTACCAATGACCTTCTTGAATCATTCTATCACAATCATGTAGTAAAGACCTTTGATAGCATGTTTAGAGAATGGATGAAGGAGGAAAAGTCATCCCTGTCTATAGAAGAGAATTAATTGTATCCTAACCAACATCAAATATATAGTGAAGAACAAGTTGATTCTAAGGAAGATCATGATAGTCAAATAAATGAAGAATTTATGAGTGACTTTTGGGTGGTTGATTAGGGAATTGGGTATCATTATAAAAATGAAGACCCCATAGTCCCTCAAATCCATAAGAATCAACTCAGGAAAGAAGAAAATGCTTCACCCCTTCTAAATTACAATGTTGACCCTTATGAAGCCCTTCTTAGTGATCAGAAGGGTCTCTTCATTATGTTTCAAGATTATTTATTCAAAGAAGAGACTTCCAAAATTGTGGATAATTATGACGACTCTAATGTAAACTAAATTGAGGAATATGCTTTCTTTATCCATGCCACTAATAAATGGTTTTTATTCATGTTTGAGCATTTCCCCCCTTGTTATATCCTTGTCCCGGAAATATATGTCTGTGATGAACTTTGTTCCCCTAATTTTGATGAAGAACTAGTTTCCCCTACAAAAAACCAAGAGTCGTGGTTTTTCCCCATATACAATGATGAGTCCACTTCTTGTTTTCCCGATGACAAAAAAAAAAATATCATCCTAAATGTGTTTGAGACATTCACTCCTTCTTACCCAGAGGGTGATGGGCCCGAGATATCTCTTCATCAACGATTCATATACTTGATAATTGATATTTCTATCTTTTGGTTAGAAGATCAAATTCAATCCTCTCGATTGGTCTCTTTCCCTTCTTCTAGGGTTCCTTTCTATGTCATTTGGGTCTCTTGTTTTCCCACTCCTGCCCTTGTTACCCCTCATATAATTATTCCCATTTGTATTTTTGGGTCCATTGCAAAAATAATCATGGAAGCATGCATTATTGTATTAATCAATTGACATGTTGGTTGCATTGCATCTATGATTATACCTAGCACTTGAAAATGTATTTTATGCATGCTAGGGTAGCATGCATTGCATGCTCATTTTCTACTTAGAACTAACATCATATGACATTTCTTATGGTAGATTAGTTTCATTTAGATTAAATTTGCATAATTTTTCATTCTTGTTTATTTTTACGACCTAATACTAAGCATGGGTGATCATAAGACACCACAAAAACATGATGCTCTATGTGCTTGGTCTTTGATATGTGCATGTAACAGGTCTGCAGTACTAAGAGATTGTTGGTATTCACATGACCTCTCGTTCGAGTAGCTTTTCTCACTTTTTCGAGAGTTCATGTCCCACTTGGAGCCAGATGTTACCCTCCTCCTGTGGGTAGTGTATATGGGAGAAAACAAAATATCCTAGATGGTCCTTAGTTAGTATCCAGCAGCCCCTTGTAGCCCCCAGATAGCTCAATGTGCCATTTTATCTACCACCTAAGCCAACCATGTGGTCCCTCGCCCATCTGTTATGAATCTATGTTTGAAGGTGGGCCTCCCGACCCCAAAGGTATGAATTTTCATTGCAGTAATTTTCCTTACTTGTCATGGGAACTTTTGGGCATGAATTGGTGGGGGGATTCAGAAAAAAGAGTGGGTTAGGCTTGTATGCTTGACTTCACTACCTGATTTTACGGTTACTCTTGTATCCTAGTCTAGTAGGATCTCCTTTATTGACCATTTGGCATTTGGGTTGGAGCTACCTGGGAAATCTCAATTTTGGTTGTGTGGTCCCGCTTCTCGATACGACCTACATTCCTCTCGTTCCACTCATTTTAGCCACATTCATCTATTTTCCCATCCGAGTCCACATGTGTCAACTGGGTCCACATAGGGTTAACCTCCCTATCCCCTTGTCCACACGTTGTGTCAGGCCTGGAACAATGCCCCTGAGGTTGATGCAACTTAAAAGAAAAGAAAAAACATATTTTTTCCACTCTCAATAGGAAATGTGCCACAAAGTGAAAAAGATGTTCGGGAAATACAAATTTATCGTGTGGGCAAAAGCCAAACATGAGCTCTACCCCTTATCTATGGTCATCACCCTGGTTCCTATGGGTCCTACATGGGCCCCCTCTATCATTAAGGAACCCATGATTTTCCCAACCCTTGGTGGGTGATGAACTGCCCCACCTTAAGGGGGTATCCATTGCTATATATTACACGTCATGCTCTCATCCCTTGGAGCCTCGAGCAATTATGAAGAAAAAACAATAAAATGAAAAAGGCATATGAAGAAGGGTGGAAAGGCAAAGGTTAATGTAACTCGTGTACCACAATTTTCTCCCTCCTATGCTCACATACCCAAGTGTGGGCTTCCCTTATTATAGCTACCCGTGAACCTTGACATGTGGTCTAGATGATTCCCCTGATCCCCACTTCATTGCATTATAATATCATTTTCCACCTACCACTTGAAGGATGTACCATGGACATGTCAGCCCCTTTAGAGGTTGAAACCACCAAATAGGGTCCTTGGTTAATCCCCTATTGAGCTTGGAGACACTTGTACATCCCAACACCTAATATGGAAGGGAATCCCACCATGAAGTGCCCCATTGATCCCATGACTTGTAAGCTTTATTACTTGAGCATTCTAATGACTTGTTGTATTGTAGGGCAAGGAGACACATTGGATCTTATGCAATATTGTTGGTGTGTCTTCTTTGGGGCGTGGTCTCCCTATATGGGGTCACATCCCTCTAGAGCGCCACATTGGCACTTGTAGGGTGAGTGTTGAGAGCCATGTGCCTTTTCCATAGCAGATATTACTTCATGGATCCCCAGCACCGATCATTGATTTCGGATCTTCCACCTTTTTGGATGAGGATGATGCACTTGGTTTAACATGCACAGTCGGCTCCACACTTGCACCATACAAGTCTAGAGGATGTCTCCCACTGCAGAGGGAGGGATTACATCACCATCCTAGCCCTTACATATGGCCTACAGGTATTTTTGATCCACTTGGAGACCCATGAGGATGTCCCTGTTCCCCCACATCCACTTGCGAGCACCACAGGTTCTTGCTTAAAAAATGTGGATTTTCCTGTAGATTCACATCTCATGTAATGTACTAAAACACAAGACAAGAATCTACTCTACTCTTTAAACAGTGGAAACCAATGATCGATAAATGACAAGAGGAACATAATCAAAGACACATAACACAATTGTTTCTCTGGGGAAAGCCACTGCTCAAAACCTCGACTATCTATTGCATTAATTAGAAATTTCAGTGATAACGCAAAGCTTGTTCTCACAAAAAACATTCTTGCACAAGTATGATCAACTCTCTTCCTCACAAGCCCACACTTCCCAACATTTAGCCAATTTTTGCTGCCTGTTGAACCCCTATTTCCTCGCGCAATTCCGGAGAGGAATAACCCATATTTAATTGGGAATTCCTTCTTCCATAATTGTGCAATCCAAATCTAGGTCCTCTTCTGATTGCATGCATGATCTGTACAACTCTGATCATTCTATAATTGATAGTAAATTGTCCCTGCACTTTAGTCTCACCTGGGCCTTTCTCTAAACTGACATGCATGAGTTTCTCATGATCGAATCTTCAGTTAGCTGGAGTAGCACTAAGGATGCAGCAGTGCACCAACTCACTACTAGACCTCTACTAGTTTCACAAAAAGTTAGAACAAGTTTAATTGACCATAACTTAGTCAAACTGAGTTATCTAATTACAACTCAAATAAACCTATCCTGGACCCCTAAAATTTAGGGAGAACATATACATGACAACATAAATACTTCCAACTCGGAATTCTTAAGCTAATTAAGTTAATTAATCTTAATTAACTATTTACAAGTTGCTATGAGAATATAATTTGATTTTAATTCATAGTTTAATTCAAAGACAAATTAAACTAGAATTTCTTGTTTCAATTTCTCAATAGAAAACATGAGGCCAACCCCTTATCCACTATGTTGGGAATCCATTTCTACATCATCGCACCCCTTGGACTTCATTAGGCCTCCTCAAAGACCCAACGACTCACTTTATTGATCATTTGGCCCACTTGAGAGGCATATTCATGTATTGTTGAGCTATTTCGTGGACTTGTCTCCAAAAGTATTGTTATTATGCACAATTTTATTTTAGGGGCTCGATTAGGCCAATTTAGCTAAATCGAATACATTAGAGTGTATAAATAAAGGTAAGATGATTCATTTTGATGATCATCACTTGGATTGGGTTATTTTCTCTTGTGAGATTTTCACTATCTCTTTTGGAGGATGAGTTTGGATGTTATGGATGAATTTTGATGTTTTGATATCTCTCTCTTATCTTGGAGCTTCATTATTAGCATAGTTTGATGATTGGATATATTGTTTTGTAATGTAAGTATTATTTTCATTCTTATTCTTGTTATTTACTTTGTCACATGAATGTTGCTCAGATTTTCACTATTCAAGTCTGAAATGTACTCCTTTTCTATATGAATTAATGGAAAATGTAGTCTTTTATAGCATTGCATAATGTCATGGGCCATGTATGAATGGTTGAATTTTCCTAGAGTAAATTTGTGATAAATACATCTCGATAAATCATGAATTCTTGCAAATCGAAGTATAAATTCCTTGAAGTAACTGCTTTCATGCCATAATGCCATGTGAAGTTTTTTTAAGGCCTCCTTGATTGGGTGAACTCTTTCTAAACCATAAATTCTCTTTGACTCCATCTCTCCCAAAGGACAAGTCATTAATACTCCATAATTGATCAGTTTCAAAGCTTATTATTTTCACCTCCCTACTTTTCTAGGCCTAACCTACATAGGTCACCTAGGGCATCAATTATCTCAAAATATATCCATCCAAACACTTCAATTTTTGGTCCACAACTGCAGTGAGTTTTTCTCTATAGGCCCTCCGAATTAGAAGAAAATCCAACGATGGGATCTTCAGATATAGCAATCCCTAGCTCAAGGAACATTTTTTTTCCCAAGTTTCCCCTTGGCTAGTGTCCTCATTAGGATCATTGAATTCAAACCTCAAAGAAAATATGTCCCGTCATCCTCTTCTCCTCCCTAATTAGGTCAAGTCCCTTATTGGGTGATCAACTCCATACCCTTTACCTAATTTTGAGTTTGCTTAGTCCCGTGTGGTCTTGCTCCTTATCAAAGCTAATCCTTCAAAGACCATTTAGAAACCAAGTTTACACAAGGATTTTGAGGTCTAGGAATATCCTTTTCAAGTCATACCTTCAAACCCTAGCCCCTAAAATCCTCCTAGCCCTTCCTAGAGAGCTTTTCACCTTGCTTCCCAAGCAACCAAACCACATATTTGAGCCTCTCTTGTGAATATCCTTTTGGGATCACCTTTCATCATATCATTGATATATTCATTACAGTGATCCTTATGATACTAGGTCTCCTCCCATCAGTAAAATCCCATAAAGAGAAGGGAGCTTAACTGAGGTAACAATGGGTTATCACTTGATTGTTTCCCCTTTACCTAGTAGTTTCTCTATAGGATCCCCTCTTAGGACCCTTACTAGTTTGAGCAGTAACAATAACAAACCTCAGGAGTTTAAAAAGAAGAAATGAATTTGATCATATCTCGTAATGCATTGGTGAGAATTATCAATCCTCAGACTCTCAATATAGAAGGATATATCAAGAATAAAAATGCAATAGTGTTGATTGATTCAAGTAGTACCCATAATTTTAGTCATTGTAAGATAGCCAAGGATTTGAATTGCTTTCTATACTCAGCACTAGAGTGTCAAGTGATGCTTGTAAATGGAGAAACTATAAATTGATCGTGGAAATGCCATAATATCAATCTAACCATGGGGTAATATGTATTGAATATTCCAATGTTTTCCATTCCAATGGGTGGTGTTGATGTTGTATTAGGAGTCCAATGGTTACAATATTTAGGGATGATAGCTTTTAATTTTCAAGATCTTTTCTTGAATTTTTTTTGGGAAGGAAAGGAAATTGAATTAAGTGGTATCACTGGGAAACCTAGGAATATAATCATCTCTAATGGCATGTCAAATGTTTTGAAGAAGGAACAACGAGGGGTAATTGCACAATTATGCTCACTAAATGTTCAAACATCTAAGTCATCCATTTATTCATATCTACAAAGAGTCCTGGACAATAATTCCAAGGTATTGGAGACTCCTAAAGGTATCTCGCCTATTTTCAATCATGAACATGGTATTCACTTGATTCCAGGACGTGTTCCTCTAAACATCAAATCTTACGAATATCTCTATGCCTAAAAGATTGAAATTGAATACATGGTTGCAAAAATGATAGAGGTAGTTATAATTTAACCTAGCCAGATTTCTTTCTCGTCTCCATTAGTATTAGTGCACAAGAAGGATGGATCATGGTGTATGTGTCTGGATTATAGAGAGCTCAATAAGCTCACAATTAAATAAAATTTCTCATTCTTGTCATTGATGAATTGTTGGATGAACTACATGGAGAAATTTACTTCACCAAATGGATCTTTGTGTCAGATATCATCAAATTAGAATGAAGAAGAAGACATTCTGAAAACAATATTCAAAACTCATGAAGGTCATTATGAATTTTTGGTCATGCCTTTTGGCCTTACTAATGCACCTTCCACATTTCAAGGTTTGATGAATTCCATTTTTAAACCCTTCCTTAGAAAATTTTTGTTGTTATTTTTTGATTATATACTAATTTACAACAAGTCTTGGAAAGATCATGTTCAACATGTTGACAGGGTGCGAAAATTATTGGAGGAGAAACAATTCTATGCAAATCCCTGCAAATGTTTCTTTGGGGTATAGGAAGTGGAATATTTGGGTCATATTGTATCTCATGAGGGTGTTAAGGTAGACCCTAAGAAAGTTAAAGCCATAAAGGAATGGAAATTCCTCACAACCTTAATGCAGATCCAAGGGTTTCTTAGGTTGACAAGGTACTATCGCAAGTTTGGTAAGAATTATGGGAAAATAGCAGCACCACTAACAACATGACTGAAGAAAGATGCATTTTTATGGACTCTAGAAGAAACTAAGGCCTTTGAACTTCTTAAAGAGGAATTGTGCCAAGCTCTGGTCTTAGTTGCACCAGACTTCAAAAAAACATTTATTATGGAATATGATGCCTCAAGAAATGGCATTGGTGGTGTTTTAATGCAAGAAGGAAGACCCATTTCTTCTAAAAGCATCCAATCAACATAAATTATTTGCACAAACCTATTTATGAGAAGGAAATGTTAACCATACTACATGCCCTGAAGCAATGGCACCCTTTCCTAATGGGAAGCCAATTCAAGGTAAAAATATATCATGATAATCTTAAATAATTCTTGGAACAAAGATTATATCTAGAATATCAACAAAAATGGATCACAAATATGTTGGATTATGACTTTGAAATCATCTACAAAAAAGGAAAGAAAATGTTGTTGCAAATGCACTCTCAAGAAGGGATGAGGATATGGAAGTGTTATCAGCGTAGTTTTCTCCCTAGGGTTAGTACGTCTGAGTTGCCACATTATTCACCATTTTCTTGAGCCTTTGGCCACACTCTGTGCTAGTTTCACTTCCCATCCGAACTGAGGTATACCTATGAGTGTGGTTGGAACTTTCTAGCCAGACGCAAGACCCACCTTCCATGCAGCTACAACCAAATTACTCAGTTTTGTGCATGTGGTTGGGAGACTTTTTCTAGATGCTTATGGTTCCCAAGGGATCAGTTTTACTCATCACCTTATTTGACCTATTCGAGTTGACTAGAACACATTATTGGAGATGCTTCTTAGCTTTTCTTTGCCCTAAGTGTCGACATTCATCCTCCTTGATCCTATTATATTGGGCTATTCTAGAGGGTCAAGCTAGAGAGAGTTAGAGAGATAATTATATTGCGATATTGATGTTATCTTGATTCAACTCTTGAGAGACAAATTTTGCTTTGAGGTCATATTTCTCATAATGGGGAGACTCTTCCGGGATTTGGAGAGGAGATCCAAAGCTTATCGTAAAACTTTGTATCATTGATGTATGATTAATAGAGATATATGTTCCATTCTCTTCAGACATATGTTTATAGTTATTTTTTCATGTTACTACTAATTGCTTTGAGTTAATGGTCTTCTACAGAAGATCACTTGTCATCCATGTTGTTTTGTGCTTGTGTGTAGGCCTATATCAGTAGAAAAAGAGCAGGATCTCTTGGTTCGAGCAAGAGGATTATGCATTGAATTCAAGAGCCTTCACTAATTTGCGAGGGGGCCAAGTGTTGGTTCAAACCCTATAGAATTAGGGAATGTGTGACTAATTTCTTGTATGATCATATAGTTGGGGATTATCTCTTGTATTGGTTTATCCATTTATTTTTATTTCTAGTGATCCTAATCAGGGCATAGGATTATGGAGCAACAACTCCTTATGTGTGTAAAAATCCACAAAATAATTAGTGCTATCAATGAGAGTTTTTTCTCTTTTTCCCTATTTTCTTTGAGATTTCTTCTATTCCACTTTGGATCTGGTTTTTGTGGTCTTCCATTGAGTTTTGTGTGGTTGTATGGATTCATTTGGATCTATTATTAGTTTGATTTTCTTCAGATATGAGAAGATCTCATATATGAATTTTTGTTTTTGTTTTTTATATGAGAGAATAATGGATCTGGGAATTAAAATAAAATTCTGGAATTTTCCATACATAATTTGATTGAAATAACCTCATATCTGGATTCCTCTCGAAATTTCATCCAAAAAAAAATCACTAAAAACTGACTTTGTATGAGGAATTTATGGTTGATTCAAGATTAATTGTCATATTTTTCTCCCTAGCCACACCCATAGGTTGCCTTACAGAGTAACTAGAACTAGTTGGCTACACATTTACCCTAGTCTTCATGCAGCTATGACCACTCGGATCTGACACTCATCCA
Organism: Pinus taeda; assembly: GCA_000404065.3. Taxonomy (NCBI): domain Eukaryota; kingdom Viridiplantae; phylum Streptophyta; class Pinopsida; order Pinales; family Pinaceae; genus Pinus; species Pinus taeda. The sequence continues at coordinate 16,328 of APFE031172300.1, read as the reverse complement.
TGTAGCTGGGACTATAAATCTAGAAACCCTAAGAGACCCTATGGAATCTCTTCTTTCAAGTATGATCTATTTTAGCCTCGATCTACATTCCATATATGTTACAAATATGATCCCTTCTTGTTTGTTGGATTGGATTTGTTCATTTGTTCTCTTGAAAAGAGTTTCTTGCTTCATCAATTGGCTTTCAATTCTTTCTCTTTTCTCTATTTTGATTTTGGTTTCATGCATTTGTTGTCACTAGTAAAATCAATTGTTGAAAATATTAGATCTGAACCCACTTTTCTTGGTTTGTATTGGATCCTTCTTTTCCTTTCCCTCTAGGGTATTCCTTGGAGGTTTGGTGTGCTTTGGTTGGGGATAGTGTCCTCATCCTTGGATTTTATTTTTCAGATCTGTTTGGTTGATAGCTAACAACTAAGATATGCTTTTGATTCCAATTTTGCAACCATTTTTTGTTTTTTCTCTTTTATCTGAGTGATTTTATTCTTGTTTGTGTTCTTTTGATTGCAAGTGTTGGTGTTTTGTTTTGGTTGTGCAAGTTGTCACCTAAGAAGTTTAGTTGGGTGTGTTTGATTTGTTTTTTATTTCATATTCTTGTTATCGCTCCCACTTAATCTTTTCTAGGCCCTCCTACCTGGAAAAGAGTTGTTGTGGCATTTTACACACACAAGGAGTTGTTGCTCTGTAATCATGTGCCCTGATTAATATCACCAAACAAAAAAAAAAATGGCTAAACCAATACAAAATATAATCCCTAACTATATGATCATACAAGAAATCATTCATGCAATCCGCAATTCTATAGGTTTTGAACCAACACCTAGCCTCCTCGCATATTGGTGAAGGCTCTTGAATTTGATGCAGAATCCTCACACTCCAACCAATATATCTTGTTGTTCTGCAACTGATCTAATCTTGCACACAAACACAAACAAAAAAGGATGATAGGTTATCTTCCACAAAATACCATCAATTCAAAGCAATAAGTAATAACATGAACAAATAGTTGTAAACATAGGTCTCAAGTGTAGAAAATTATGTAGATTCACAAGCTCATGCAATTTACTAAAGCATGGGACAAGAATCTACTTCTACTTTCAACTAGAGGAAGTCAACAATTCGATGAAAACAATATGAACAAGAAGAAGATAAATCAATGGCACATAACACAAGATGTATCTGGGGAAAGCCATTGCTCAAAACCTTGACATATTTATTGCATATATCATAAATATGAGTGAAGATACAATGCTTGTTCTCACTAGAGCAATTCCTCACAAGTATGCTCAACTCTATTAGCTCACAGAAAACTCTTGGCCAACACTTAGCCAATTCTGCAGCTCTCCAAGACCCTATTTCCTTGCACAATTTCTATGGCTGAATAGCCCGTATTAATGGGAATCTAATGCTTCCAAAATTGTGCAATCCAAACTAGGTCCAGTTCCTAATTGCATGCATGATCTATACAACTTAGTAAATCATACAATTGATAGTACATTGTCCCTGCACTCTAGTCTCAACTGGGTCTTTCTCTAAACTGACATGCATGAGTTTCTCATGAGGAAATATTCAGTTAACTAGAGTAGCACTAGTGAATGCATTAGTGCACCAACTGATTGTTAGTCCTCTATTAGTTCCAAAAACAATTTAGAACTAATTTAACTAAACTTAACTCAGTACACTGAGTGATCTAATTTCCAACTCAATTTAAACTCATACTGGACCCCTAAAACTTAGGGAGAACATATACATGGCTACACAAAGACTTCCAACTCGAAATTCCTAAGCTAATTAAGTTAATTAAACTTAATTAACTATTTACAAGTTGCTATGAGAATATAAATCAATTTTAATTCTCAGTTTAATTCAAGGACAACTTAATTAACTATTTACAAGTTGCTATGAGAATATAAATCAATTTTAATTCTCAGTTTAATTAATGGACAAATTAAACTTGGATTTCTTGTTTCCATTTCTCAACATCAAGAGAAGGGAACATATACATGATATAGATGTTTACCATCAACTTTGGCTCTTCTCTCCAAATTATAGAAACGTCTCTCGAGTATGAACAATATTGCCTCAAAGAAGAATGTGTCTCTCAAGATTTGAATCAAGATAGCAACAGCGTGACTGTAGACACTTAGGGCGAAGAGAAGTTAAGAAGCTTCTCCAATAATGTGTCTTATCCAGCTCAAATAGGTCAGATAAGGTGATCGCTCAAACTGATCTCCTGGGAACCACAAGCATCTAGAACAAGTCTCCTAGTCGCATGCACAAAACTAAGTGATTTCAGTTATAGACGCATGGAAGATGGGTATTGCGTGCAGCTGGAAAGCTCCAACTGCACTCATAGGCCTCCCTTAGTGTGGCTGGGATATAAAACTAGGATAAAGAGTGATCAAAGGCTCAAGAAAATGGTCAACAATGTGGAAACTCAGAGGTACTAACCCTAGGGAGAAAATTAGGTTGATAACATGAAGATCATGAAGATTCTAAACACTCCAAAGATGTAAGGAAGAAAACTCAAACCTTTTCAACCAAAGCAAAGAGAAAAAATATTTTGACATGGAAATTTTGGCCAAAACTTTAAAGTCACTTAGTAATGAGGTATCTGAATTAAAGAGAGTCAAGTGAGGCATCTACCAGCAACAAGTCTTTTTAGTTTCTTTTCTTAAAAGAAATAACAATAAACAACTGACCAAATATGCACAAAGCTCAAATGTTGTGTTTAATGTTGAAATTTTATGCATGGATAATTATTGCACCTTCCATCAAGAGATACATTCAGAGAAAACATGCCCACAGTGGAACCACAACGTGAATGCTATGGCAACTGATATTGTTGATACCTTACAAGCAGATGAGAAGTCTGAGTAGATTGAAGAAACAAATGAACCTATCGCAATCGAGGAAAGTAAAATTGTTGGACACACAATTAATGCATTGGATATCATATTCATTAATGATAAGAAAAGTGTTGAGGAACCACTAGAAATTGAAGCTCCTTCTCAATCCAAAATTGGTCATGTTAATTTGAGGAGAAAAGGACCAATTTATGTGAAAGAGTTGAAAAACAATTATTAAGATGGATTATACCACCAACCAATCCTACTCAGAGTACAAAAATAAGTTTGTAAGTCCTCCTACCTCTAAGAACACTTCCACAAGAAATGAGAACAAATCCATCACTCGAGAAGTTTCTAACAAAACTACACCACTATATACTTCAGCACCACTTGTTAGAAACGAAGGTATTGATTATAACATAATTGAAGATATGAAGAGAGATAGTGCCAACATTTCAATCTTTCAGCTCGCAAAGATAATAGACTAGCGTGAGTTGATTATCCAAGAATTTTCATCACAGCCTTCGTCAAGTGACTAAGTCTGTGCTTCTCAAGATGTGTCCAGTAAGTCTTTTGGTATTATCAAATTTGTTGTTAATGTTGTAAATATGAATACTAACACTCTTTGCCCCCCTTTTCTCCTGACGTTTGAAATATTTAATTACAATTTCCACAATTGTCTGGTTGGTTCGGGTGCATCCACAAATGTAATTCCTTTATCTATAGCTAAGAAAATTAATGCTAAATGGGATAGAAATGATGCATGAATGATTCAGTTGGATAGATCACTTATCCAAGAAATTGGTGAACTCAATAATTTTATCATTCACTTGTCACCAGACCATAGATTCCACCAATGAATTAACATTGTTATTGTGGATATTCCTGAAGCTTATGGTTTATTTTTAAGTAGAGATTGGTCCAATAAGCTATAAGGTTATTTCTCAACAGACTAGACACATTTATCGCTCCTGTATAAGTACAACAACAACCAAATTCAAGTGGAAAGTGAGCCCTACATGAAGTATATCGTGACATCGCTTGAGGGACATAATGAACCAATATGATTCACAAACATTATTTTTGGAAATTGTTTCTTAGAGGTTAATCACGGGTGTTATCAAGTGCATCCATAACCTATTCCATCAAATACACAATTGGAGCTCCTTCCTTGCAATCTAACTAGTGTAAATGAATCTTGTAATAAATATGTACATACTAGCAATGTAGGAACTTGCTTAGTAGCTACTGATTTTTGGACACATAATGGATCTAGAGCTCGTTGTGTCCTCGTATACCCACATAATAAGAGGTACATTTTATCATGTCGCTTGGAGTTTGAGTGCACAAACAACACTATCAAATATGAAGCACTCATTCTAGGAAAAAGAAAAGACATTGACCTCGAGGTAGAGGTACTTAAGGTAATTGGTGACTCAAAGGTTTCACCTGCTAGGTACAGAACACTATCCACTACGCTTCACCAAATTTTAAAAGCTACCAGCAAGAGGTATGGTGACTTATTTATCATTTTAAAGCATTTAATATGATTTTTGTTCCTAAAGTTTCTAATCTTGTTGCAAATACATTAGCTAATGCAGCTACTAGGATGTCATCTTTAAGAGACAGTTTTTCTATACAGATTATTTATAAGCCATATGTGCCTGATAATGTAACTAACTTTCATTTTTTTAATGACGACTAGAATATACTACATATTATGGCTAATACGGATGTGTTTAAAGATGCATCCATTGAAGAAGATGAGGATGATAAGGCTTTACAGGGAGAAACTTAAGTAATGAGATGGAATATTATCTTTAAATGTGTGGTATCTTTGGAAAAAATCTATGACCTACAAAATTGTTTCAGAGGACTAGTTAACACTAAGACTCAGAGCTCACAGTTATCATATGAACAAGTCAACTTGGGAACCAAAGATGATCTAAAATATGTAAACCTCAATGCATGTTTTTCTCCACAAGAATGACATACATGTATTCATCTTTTCAAGTAGTACCATGACATTTTTCATGGATGTATGAGGATTTAAAGACATATGATAAGTGTATTATCCAATATGTCACTCCTATCAAAGAAGGGGTGAAGTTGTTTCAACAAAAGCTAAGGAAAGTTCATCCAACACTTGAGCCCTTGATCCAAAAGGAATTACAAAATTTGTTGGATGCTCGAATCATATTTAAATTAAGACATTCTACTTGGGTTTCGAACTTGGTCCCTGTGAGGAAAACTTCAGGCGAGATATGTGTGAAAATTTCATGAGTAGATTCAAAATTTCTCAAGAAAGTCACTAGATCATAAGACTTGAAGCTACTCTACTCATATGTGGAAATAAATTCACAATCAAGAACATAAATCATTAACATGCATCAATATTCAACACACATACATAGATATTTATATAAGGGAAAGCAACTGCTCAAAACCCCTTACTATATGTATTGAATTAAGCAAAGAATAGAGAAGAAATGCAATGCTTACTCAAGTCTGAGTAACCCTTGCACTAATATAATCTATCTCACTTCCTCACATACTAACTCAAGTCAATATGTATCCAATTTATATCCACGCCAAGTTCATATTTCCTTGCATTGTTTGATGAGGAATTATCCCCTATTAATTAGGGAAATTACTCATTGAGAATTGTGCAGTTCTTTTAAGCTCTTCTTTGACTACATGCATCACCTGTACAACTTGGAAAATTCTACGATTGATAGTACACTACCTTTGAACTCCAATATCAACTGGGTAACTCTAATTCTCTACATGCAAGAGTTAATTTATAATGATTTATCAGTTAAATGGATGATCACTCAATGTGAAAAACGTTACACACCCCTGATTGAACCTCCACTAGTTCTACTAGCATAGAGAACTAGTTACACTGGCAATAACTCAAATTAACTGAAATATATTTCTACAAATTAATAATAAATCATGTAGAACTGAACTCAAGTGTCCCCAACTCAAATTTACTGAGTTAACTGAGTGACAATATTTATGTCACCTCAGTTAGCTACCTCTAAGAATTCTACTAAAATTGAAATTTTAATTTCTCCTAATTTAATCAAGGAAAAATTAAATTAGGAATTTTTTGTTGCATTTTCAACACTCCCTCTCAGCAAGAAAAGGATTATCAAATACCCAAATCTTGCTTCTATGGAACTCAAATTTTCCTATTGACAAGGTCTTTGTAAAGATATCTGCATCATGTTACTATGTCAGGATACTACAACAACATAATCTGCCTCTGCACACAATCTTGTAGATGGGGATACACAATGTCGATATGATTGCATTGATCATGAAATACTAGATTCTCAAAGAGTTTGATACAACTATAATTGTCACAGTAAATCGATGTACGATCCAACTTCTGACCAAATAACCCAACACAAATATTTCTCATCTAGATAGCCTCACATGTTTCTTGACTTGCAACCATGTATTTTACTTCCACTGAGATGAGTGCCACAGATCTTTACTTCCTGTTGTACCAAGAAACTGTTGTTGACCCAACACTGAATATTCCTCCTAAAGTGCTCTTTTTGTCTGATGGACTTCTTTCCCAATCTACATTTGTGAAGCCTTGTAGCTTCACTCCCTCTATATTTTTGTACCAAATACCAAACTGAGTAATGCCTCTGAGGTATCTCAACACATGCGTTGTTTCCTTCCAAAGCATTTTGGTTGGCTTAACCATGGCTTCACTAAGCTGGTTAATTTCATAACACATGTTTGGTCGTGTTTTCACGAAATACATGAGTGAACCCACAAGATGTATGTAAATAGTAGCCTCCACTACCTCACCTGAAGTGGCATCCTCTTTCCTCTAGTTACCTGCTAGAGGAATGTCCATGGGTTTGCTACTTTCCATGCAAAACTTCTTCAGTATCTCATTGACATAGTTTCCCTGAGAGACACACAGCTTTCCATATCCTTGCCATACTTACAAACCGAGGAAATAATGCATGAGTCTCGTGTCCTTCATCTTGAACTCTCTTGCAAGGTCCTCCTTGCAAGATATGATCAACTTCTCATCACCAACAAGGATCAATTCATCGATATATAACACAATAATCAATCATTTACCTTATAACACAATGTCATAAAAAACTCATCTATTTCACTTTTGGTGATGCCCAAACTGGTGAGATAGCTATCAATCTTGGTATACCAAGCACGAGGTGCTTTCTTGAGTCCATAAAATGCTCTCTTGAGTTTGAACACATGCAACTCTCCGTCAAATGTCTCAAACCCCTTCGGTTGCTCAATATACACCTCCTCGTCAATAACTCTGTTGAGGAATGTTGTCTTCACATCCATCTAGTGGAACTTCTACCCCATATGAGCTAACAGTGCTAGAATTGACCTGATGGATGAGTACCTTGCTACTAGAGAAAAGGTCTCATCATAGTCAATTCCCTCCACATGAGAGAAACCCTTGGCCAAAAATATAGCCTTGTGTTTCTCAATGCTCTTCTTGTCTGCTACATGCTTTACCTTCTAAATCCATCTCAAACCAACCAGTGATTTGTCTATTGGTCTTGGGACCACTTCCCAAACACTATTTCTGACAATGGAATCATATTTCTCTACCGTATCATCAACCCGTACTAGTTTTTTCATTTCTTCCTCGAATGAGGATGATTCTGTCTTAACTAGCTCACTCATCAGAGCCATGTACCCAATGTACTGATCTAGTGACCTCCTCTACCTGCATTGTGATGTGGGTACTCCCGCATTCTCTCTAGCATCCTGCAATAATCTTCCAACTTCCCTGGTCTGTGTTGCTTCCTTATTTGGATGTATATGCTTGAGTGGATGTCTCTGATCTCTCCTCCTCTGCTTTTTGAGAACTCTATAACTTCATGCAGTTCTTCCTTTAGAGCCAAAAGCTCTTGATTAGGCTACAATTGAATCTCTCTCTCAATAGAACACCTCATTTCCTTCTCCTCATCAAACTTCTCATCCCATCTGACCACTGCCATCCTGAGGGATGGAAAGCACACCCAATAGTTGTGAGGTGTATCTGTGTACCCCACAAATATACCCAACTATGTTTTCGACTCTAGCTTTTTCCTTGCTTCCTTGGAAACATGGTAGTAGAATGATGATCCAAATATCTGGAAGTGTGACACATCTAGTTTCTTCCATGAAAAACCTTCCTCTAGTGTACTCATGCCAAGAATCCTATGAGGACTCCTACGAGGAAAATAGACCGTTGTTTTGCATGCTTCATCCCACAAGTGTAGAGGTAGGATTTGGTCATGCAACATCACCCGTGTTGCTCCCATAATACTCATGGTATTCCTCTCTAGTGTACTCATGCCAAGAATCCTGTGAGGACTCCTATGAGGAAAATAGACCATTGTTTTGCATGCTTCATCCCACAAGTGTAGAGGTAGGATTTGGTCATGCAACATCACCCGTGTTGCTCCCATAATACTCATGGTATTCCTCTCAGCCACCCCATTCTTTATGGGTTATGAAGTGTTGTCAACTCCTGTCGAATGCCTTCCTTTGCACAAAAAACTTTAAACTCATTCAACATGCACTCACCATCATTATTTCTCCTGAGAGCCTTCACTTTCCTACCAGTATCTTTCTCAACAAATTCTTTAAACTCAAAAAAATTGGAGAATGTCTGGTCTTTCTTTTGCATGAATTAGATCCAACACTTGCTTGAGAAATCATCTACAAATATAACATAATACCTGTGCTTGGCAATGGAGGTTGTCAAGAAAGGTCCACATACATCAGAGTGGATCCTTTCAATGATTGCATGTGCCTTGTTGTCCCGGTCATTGAAGGTGGATTTTGTGTACTTCCCTAATGAAAACCCTTTGCATGTGTCTCATTTCTCTAGTGCTCCATTAGGGAGGCATGTAGAAATTTGCTACATGATCTTCAAAGCACCATGATGAAAATGGCCAATTCTTCTATGCCATAATTCACTGACATCTCAGCTCTGCATCTTCTTCGATTTTGTGCTCAATGTTGCACAGTATTCCACATTTAATTTGTAGAGGTTCTTCACTCGAACCCAAATCTACTTCACTTTTCTCGTGGTGATGTGTCTCAAGAAATTCTTCCTTTTTCTTAATATCACATCATAGCCACGGTCTTTTAACATCGCGACAGAAACTAGATTCTTCTTCAGACCCGATACATACATCAAACCCTTGAGCCTAAGAAGGAATCAAAACTCCCTCTTAAAAGTAATTGTACCAATACCAGTCGTGCAATACCTCACATCATCATCCTTCTCAATGTGCATCTATAGATCCTTCTCCTCCAAACCACTAAAAAATTATTTGTTTCCCTTCATGTGGAATGAGGCACCCCTATCAAGATACCAAATACTACCCATTATTGTGCTTTCCATGCATGAAATGAGATTAAAATCAAGTTTGAACTATGAATCCAAGGCTTCACCCACGGCTCCTCCTGCGGTCTTCTTACTTGCCTTCTTATGGGGACATTTTGTGGCATAGTGTCTAAGTTCATGATAGTGAAAGCACTTGATTTTGTAAAAGTCTTTCTTCTTTCCCCTTGACTAGATTTTGTGTTAGATTGGGATTTATTCCCTTTCCCTTTATTTTCCTTTCCAGCCAAGGCACAGTTCTCTTCATCCTCGACCTTGGATGAAGTCCTGTCTCTATTGCTCCACCTTATTTCTTCCTACACTAGATCAGAACATAACTGCTCCTAGCTTGGTAGTTTCTCTCTCCCATTTACCGAATCTTGATACCTATGCCAACTCTTGGGAAGGCCTAAGAGGGCTAGAGCTACCAGATCTTCTTCAAGGATAATAACACTGACCCCACCAAGTTCATCACGACACTACGTAAACATGCTCAGGTACTGCATAATTGTTTCATTCTTTTGCATCTTAATACTTCGAATCTTGTCCTTAAGTGTCACCTTCATGTAGTCACTATTGTTCTGTAATATATTTGTCAATGCTTGCCACATTGCATATGGATTATCTTTCCCGTGGAGATTAGAGACAATATGGTCTTGAACTCCCTCCAATATGATCCTCCTCGCCTTGGAAACACACTTCTTCCAATCTACTAGATCATGAACATCAGCAGTTGTTGGTTTCAGAATATTACTATATATGAATTCCTTCAACCCATTATCTACCAATACTACCTCCATTCAGTCCTTCCAAGAAACATAATTCAAGCTTCCCTCAAGGGCATACTTGATCATGAGTCCATTGAAAGCCATCATGCTAGCTCTGAAGAAGTGATCCTACAAATTCGATCTTCCTACAGTACCAACTTCAAATTCCGTTCTCTATTTTGAATCCCACTCTGATACCATGTAGAAATTTAATGTGTAGATTAAAAATTTCTCATGAAATTTACTAGATCATAAGACTTGAAGCTACTCCACTCATCTACGGAAATAAATTCACGATCTAGAACATAAATCATTAACATGCATCAATATTCAACACACATACATAGATATTTATCTAGGGGAAAGAAATGGCTCAAAACCCCTTCCTATTTGTATTGCATTAATCAAACAATAGAGAATAAATAAAATGCTTTCTAAATCCTAAGCAAACCCTGCACTAGTATAATTTATCTCAATGCCTCACACACTAACTCAAGCCAATACTTGGCCAATTTCTTAGTCTTCCAAGCTCCTATTTCCTTGTACTATTTGATGAGGAATTAGCCCCTATTAATTAGGGAAATTACTCATTGAGAATTGTGCAATTCCTTTAGGTCCTTATTTGACTGCATGCATCACCTGTTCAACTAGGAAAACTTTATTGTATACTACCCTTTAACTCCAATATCAATAGGGTAACTTGAATTATCTGCATGCATGAGTTAATTTAAGTTGATTGATCATTTAACTAAATGATCACTCAACGTGAAAAAATTTACACACCCTTGACTGAACTTCCACTAGTTCTACTAGCAACGAGAACTAGTTACACTGACAATAACTCAAATTAACTGAACAAGATTGCCACAAATTAGAAATCAATTATATAGAACTGAACTCAAGTGTCTCCAACTCTAATTTACTAAGTTACTTGAGTGACAAGAGATATGTCACCTCAGTTAACTAACTCCAAATATTTTGCTAAAATTGAAATTTGAATTTCTCCTAATTTAATCAAGGAAAAATTAAATTAGGATTTTCTTGTTGCATTTTCAACAATACACCTATGTGTTAGGGTCCCACCCTAAACCCCTTATTTATGTAGTAGGATCAAGTCATAGTTATAGTTAAGTAAAGAGTCAATAAAGCCCATATTAATAATTGTAAGTGGTTAACCTGCATTTAATGACAGGACCACAGTTAGTTGCAAATGGGCCATGGTATTAGATAGATGGTATTAATAAGAACCATGGTATTGCTCCATGGTATTGCATGTATGAGTCATATATAAAGGATAGAGACTCCCTGTGAGGAGCATCGTGTCTTATTTTGTAATCGAGCTCTGCTCTATTGGAGGTTGCCCCCTCGAAGAGGCAAGTGAACATTGCTTTATGAATAATAAAATACTTGTTGTTGTTTCTCACTATTCTATGTTCTGGGTATATTTCCTCGCATATTCGATATTCTGGTATCGTCTTACAAGTTAAGAGCATAACAAGTAGTATCATAGCGCTTTCCAGGGCTGGCGGGATCTCCATTTTTTAGCATTTTTTTTTTGGCTAGACACGTGTTCCAGCATCTTTAAACCACGGGATCTGTCGTTGAGCGCATAAACCTGCGGATTTGGGGAGGCATGCACGCAGGAAATACAAGAGGTGGTCATGCTTGTTGGACTCCCTTGTAACCCCTATGGGTACCCCTTCGAGTAGTAGCACATTAGACAGAACCGCGCACGGATTGTCTTCCAAGTACCCTCTGGCTGTATCGGAAGCCCCCTAGCTCCTTTGAAACCTCGCCATAGATAAACCATCGGTCATCTTGCTGCTACTGTACACCGAGAACAACACTCGGAGAGATTACTCGCCCGTACGATAGGGTAGTCGGGTTGTACAGCTATGGGTATGGTTGATCCTCCTTAGTTAGAGCCTTGAAACATTGGGCCAAGTACTACTGTCAAACCCTTATGTATATTGTGATTTGTAGCACCTGACACTCCTCGAGACCATAGTTCCCTTTTCTATCTTTGGATCACGCATAATCTCGTCCAGATCAGATCTCGCAAGTGGATTTTACAGCAGCAACAGAAATCAGTCCCACAGTTCCGATTTAATAGAACAGCCATTCAGATCTATTAGACCCATCAAATCCGCAACAACAATCTGTTTTGCCGCTTAGAGTTATCCGATCAGCCATTCAGATCTCTCAGATCCACCAGATCAGCTATCCAGATCTGAGTAGTTGTGTGGGGTTCCTATACCGGGGCGTGATTTTCGCAGGACTTTTGGCAGCATTGACATTTTGGGGATTCGGCTACTGCAATATTCCTAAGCAAGGAGTAAAACTCCGTTGGGAGTTTTCAGAAAAAATAAAATTAAATTAAAAAAAATTAAATATATAATATAAATAATAATATTAAAATAAATAAAATAATAAATAAAAATAAAATAAAAAATAATCTGAGACCAACCTGAGGCGCTTATTGGTGATCTAGCCCATTAAGATTAGAGAACAATGAGCTGAGCAAGGTGGTACCATTCATTTGTTAGTGCCAAAAAAAAAAAATCGGGCAGCCCCAAATTTATCGGATCGATGCATGATAGCAACTAGAGCTCAAGCTATGGCCAATGAGAAGATCAACAAACTTGAACAATCCTTGAAAGAGCTCCAAGATCAGCTAATGCACTAACTAATGCACTCTCTAAGGGCAAGGCGGAAGCCCACGAGGAGGCGTATATTGGCAATGAACACAGTGAGGGTGAGTCTAGCCACTCTCTTCACCTCTGGGGCACCCACCAATAATCCAGTTCGCGACCACCCAAGCTGGATATGCATAAATTTGATGGTTCTCACTCGGCAGCATGGGTAGCACACATGGAGCAGTATTTCAATCTGAATTACATCTTAGATAATGAGACTCAACTTATGGTGGGAAGCATGTACTTGGACAATGAAAGATGGCAATGGTGGCAATGGCATCAACGTTGCAATGGAAGGCTATTGATTTGGGACACCATCAAAAAATCTCTTATAGATCGCTTTTATCATGACTTTGCTTTTTTGGGTCATCTCACTAAGCTCTAACAGACTGGCATAGTGGATGAATATATTACAGCATTTGAAGCCTTAGCTTTCTGCACTACAGGTCTTCAAGATGCATTCTACATGGAATGTTTTATTAGTGGTCTTAAAGAGATACAAGCTCACGTCCGACTACACCACCCTCCCACATGGTTGGAGGCTTGCAAGGTAGCTCGTAAAGTTGAACGTGTGTTAGCGGCCCAGTCCAATCGCCCAAATTTCACTGCCAAGGGTCACCCGCCACAGGGTCACAACACTACTCAAACACTTAAGGTTCAAAAGGTGTCACCTGTAGAAATAGCAGAAAGAAGAAAGCAGGGATTATGTTACTACTGTGATGAAAAATACTCCCCAGGTCATAAATGCAAGGAGCCCAAATTCTTTCAAATTGATGCTACTGATTACAACTCATCGAAGGAAGCCCCACCACTTGAGGAACCTAAGGAGGATGAAGAGGACAACCAGAAGGACAATGTCCTTGATGAACCAGTTATTTCGCTACATGCCTTGGCAGGGATTTCTTCACCTCAAACTCTCAAAATCAGAGGTTTTATTAACCACTGCCCAGTAGTAGTCTTGATTGATAGTGGAAGCACAAATAATTTTATCCATCAAAGAGTCGCAAAAGTAGTGCATTGTTTTGTACGAGCCATTTCTAACTTCCAAGTCCAAATTGCGGATGGGGGAACAATGAAATGTGAAGGTCGTTGCGAAAATGTCAAACTTCAAATGGGGGATTATCACTTGAAGACCCACATGTTTTCCATACACATGGGAGGGTGCAACATTGTCCTCGGTGCTGAATGGTTGCGCACACTTGGGCCAATCACAATGAATTTCCAAGAGTTATATATAAGCTTTAAGCAGAACAAATCCACACATACCCTTCGCGGACTCTAAGCGGGAGCTCCCTCTATCATCAGCTCACATAGGATGGAAAAATTGTTAAAAAAGGGCCATCATGGAGATATAGCTCAATTTAATTCCATCCAGGCTATCGAACCCAATTCTTTGCCGATTCATCCTGAGATGCAATAGATTTTAAATAACCATCTGCCAGTCTTTGACAAGCCTCATGAGCTTCCACCCTCGAGAGGGGAACATGATCATAGCATCACCTTGGTCCCAGGGGCCCAACCACAAAATGTGTGCCCATACAGATATCCGTTCACCCAAAATAATGAAATAAAAAAAATAATTGAGGAATTGTTGGAAGCAAGCGTCATTCGTCCCATCATTAGTCCTTATTCATCACCGGTGGTCATGGTGCTCAAGAAAGATGGGGAATGGCGTATGTGTCCAGACTTCCGGGCCCTCAATAAGTTGATAGTCAAAGATAAATTTCCCATTCCGGTTGTTGATGATTTGCTGGATGAACTCAATGGGGCTCAATTCTTCACTAAGTTGGATCTTCACTCAGGCTACCACCAAATTCGCATGAAAGAAGTCGACATTCCAAAGACTGCTTTCAGAACTCATGAAGGCCATTAGGAGTTCCTAGTCATGCCATTCGGTCTTTGTAATGCCCCATCTACTTTTCAGAGCCTTATGAACCACCTCCTCAAACCATATCTCAGAAAATGTGTCCTTGTTTTCTTCGATGACATCCTCATCTACAGTTGCACTTGGGCTGCACATCTTCAACATGTAGATCTGCTCTTGCAAGCTGTCTGCCAAGTGGCATAATATATTTGTTAAGATGTCCATAGTGTTCTTTGCATGGAAAGAAGTTGAGTTTATGTGGCTCACATTGTGGGTTGTAGGTGTTAAGTGTGCCCCAAAAATTAATTCCATATCGCATGCAGGATTGGCCTCAACCTGAAGTACTTGAAGATCCTGAGAGTATTTTTGGGTCGTGACAGGCTACTTAATGCAATTATGTTCGAATTGCGGAGCCCCTGCAGTTCCAATACTCCAAGAAAATTATTCAATTCTTCTGTGAATGATGAAGACAAATCAGGCCTTTACATCTCTCAAAATGCCATGTGTTCTCGACTTCGATGTCTTAGCATACCGCGACTCACCAAATGCTTTCGTCAGTTGACATGGTGATGCTGTCGGGTATGGGTCATGGACTGGTCTTAATGCAGGGAGGTCGCCCGTTGGCCTTCACAAGCCAACAACTATGTGTTGGGAAGATATCGTTAGGATCAATTCTACCTATGAGAAGGAATAATGATGGCTTTATCTTTACATGCAGTAGATTCCTGGCGACCTTACTTTATGGGGCGATGTTCCATATCCGACAGACCATCACAGTCTTAAATATTTTTTGGAGCAACGCCTATCCTCCCCACAAAAAAATAAATGGCTCGCCAAAATGTTGGGATATGATTATGAGATCATTTACAAGAAAGGGCGTGAAAATATTGTAGCAGATGCATTATCTCGCCAATTTGAGAAGGAAAGTACCCTGCTCGCAATTTCCCTTCCCATTCCATAATGGATTAAAGAGGCTCATAGGGAATGGTTTTCACATCCCTGGCTCTCCCAACTCATTACTTAATTGCACGTGGATCCAAATTCCACCAAGGGCTACTCGTGGCAAGATGAGATTCTTCGCTACAAGGACAGAGTCGTAATATCACCAACATCCACCCTCAAAAGCCGCATTTTGGCGGAGTTGCACTCATCACCCACTGTCGGACATTCAAGCTTTCAGAAGATGTATGCTCGCACTAGAAGATCACTTTTTGGACAGGCATGAAAAATGACATCCTTACTTTTGTAGCGGAATGCGATGTCTGTCAGTGCCACAAAGGGGAGAAAGTCAAAGCACCAGGTACATTACAACCATTTCCCATCTCGGCATCAATATGGATGGAGGTTTCTATGGATTTCATTACAGGTCTTCCAAAGTTAGGAAACAAGTCAGTCATCATGGTGGTTGTGGACCAACTTTCTAAGTATGCTCATTTTTGTGCCCTACCCCACCCTTTTACACTGACTTTGGTCGCTCAATATTTCATGGATCAGATCTTCAAATTGCATGGCATGCCCACTTCTATTGTGTCTGATCGTGACCCGATCTTCACCAGTAATTTTTGGTGGGAACTCTTCAGGCTACAAGGTACCCAACTAAAACTCAATACTTCCTATCATCCACAAACAAATGGTCAAACTGAAGCAGTCAACAAATGTCTGGAAACCTACCTTAGGTGTTTCACTTCAAAAAAGCAACATCTTTGGGTACAGTGGTTACCTCTAGCTGAATGGTGGTATAACACCAACTATCATGCCACCACC
>APFE031172297.1:28250-76677 GCA_000404065.3 Pinus taeda | reverse complement strand
ATGGTTTCAAGCTCAACATTCCACTATTCCTTGGCCTGCACCAAAAATTCAATGTGGACCGATTGTGACCATACTATCCTCCATTGTTGGACACATCAGACATTGTTGAGCATCTAACACCAACAAATATCAACCCAAGTTGTATCATACAAGACACAACTAGTAGGATCATGTAAACACATATCAAGAACACTTTCCAATAGAGGATCCAACTATATTGAGTTGTCAAAACAGATCAACTCCTTCACTAGGGCAAGTGGCTCACTAAGGGCCAGGTTCAACAGAAATTTCCTCACCTTATGGAGGCTTTGCAAGAAATGGGTACCATTTATTCCTAAGGGGGGAGAACCAATCCAGGTGGATATTGGTGGCCACTTTCCTATTCCACCTAGACCTATATTTGGTTTCATCAATTTCCTTTATTATAGCACAATTTACTATTTTTACTAGTTTTTTAGGTCCTGAACTTCTGGAGCTGTTTTGACCCCCTAAACAACACTTTGTTGAGGTCCGCAATAGGAATGAGCCTACCATAAATATTGTACTACTTAGAGAGACATTTCTAACAAGGTATCATATGCACCAAGAAAATATCATATGACCAAGTTTTGACACTGGGAAGTTGGTTGTCCAACTAACCCCAACGAGGCCAACAAACTCTTGGTATTCCATTTCCTAGGGCTAGGGTTTTGGTTGTTTAGGGATCCCTTTGTTCTTCAATAATAAAAAGGCCCTTGAGCATCATTGTACCACAGTTCGGACACATCTATCTACCACATCTTTTCTTAGAGATAAGCGACCATCACCTAAGCTAGTTTATTTCCATTCTGTATTAAGCATCTTTTAGTTCTTTGGTATTAATGAAATGAAGATTTATTTCCACTACATCTTTGTGTTTACTTTTATATTTATATTATTTTTAATTCCTACATAATTTTGGATCAGAGCCCCATCCAGATATAACCCAACTGCCATTATATGTGTGTTTTCTCTTGGATATCAAATGCATAGATGAATGTGAGACCAAGTGTAATATGTTAGAGTAATGAGAACGAAATCAACTCTCCATTGATAGATTTGGGAACATGATATAAGAATACAACAACAACATCATGAGAAACAACATGCCTTAAGGAAGCATAAGATAATTGAAAATAACTAAGACATATCGAAAAGGAATGTGCTAGCAATCAACATTGAACTAGCTCATAATCAACAACTATAACATTAATATTGAATTAAGGGAAAGGATTCAAAGTCAACACACAAGATACATGAAAACGAATTAGTTCATAAACATGTAACCAACGCATAAACCACATGCATACATAATTTAAATACTAAATATCCAATATAACAATAGAGGAATCCACGAGAATCAATGCAAGAATTTAAAAGCTTCTCATTAATATTGTTACTAATTTGCATACATGTACAACAAGCTCTTCAAAACCCAATAGTGGGATGAGAGAAATTCATATAATCTTCATAACAAGCACTAGCTGCACAATCTCTCTACCTATTGTCTACCAAAAGTGGAGGCGTTTAGCTCCTTAAGCACAAGATAATAATCCTATAACTAGACTAGCTTAAGTGCTAAGAGTCCTTTTGCATGAGGCATGAGGGTGCATTTATAGAAGTGGAGAGGTGACCTTTCACCTTCCCCTATGACTTTTGGGCTTCCTCATGACCTTTAAGCTTCCAATTGACTCATCATTTTCCCTAGGAATTTTCAACTTCCACATGAACTTTGAAGTCATTTTGGCATATTCATGACTTCGATATTTGTCATTTATGACAATATAATAATTGAAGTTCAATGGGCATTGATGTAACAGCTTGTAGGCAGAAATTGGACTTCAATAATTTTGATAATATCTTTATTACAGCCTTGGGTTTCCTTGGTGTTGGGTTGACTGTCCATGATTTTTTCCAATTTTGGATCATGCCTCTATGTAGATAAACAATTTTTTTCCATGGTAATCCTACAAATATATTGACAATGGTTAGCATACATGATAAACAATTATAAGATTAATAAAAAATAATAAGTATCAAGAAATTAGTGGGAGTACACTACCCTAAAATAATTTTTGCCGACATTAATGTTGACCAAAATTCGGTGCCCTTTTCTTCTCTTAATGTGTGCTTGCATAGTTTACCATCACATGTCATTACAAGGTTATTTTTTCCTGCACTTGATCACAATCTCAATGGATTGTTTTCAATACATTATTTCTTGCATCATTGCATTATCATTCTTTTTGATGCATTATCGTCATCCTTCATTTCAAGTTAATAAGCAGGGAGGCTATAGCTGCCTCTTTAACATAATATTCTTCCTCATGCAAGTAGACATAGTTCTCAATGTTATGACCCCTCTAGTGAAATTTGTGAAATGTGCATCAAAGTATTTAATATAGCCTAAACAGTGACACCCCTTCTTTAAATAAGGAGCATTTTTTCCTAGACCATCCTCCCCAACATCAAATGCATTTTTCCTATATTGTGGACCATTGAATCCCCATATGGTACAACCATATCCAAAAATTTAAACAATGATCCACAGATCTTTGACCTCTACTACCGTCATCATATATAATAGAATAGATTACCAGTCCCTCCCCGAAGAAGAACCTATCTAAAAATTCCACTTTTGTTATTCTACATCGTAGTCATTAACATGAAAAATTGGTCCTTCTGGCTAAATTATTTACAGTGGCTTGACATCACTCTAATTCACTTCGCCACATGTTTCTCCTAGAATATAGTTTCTGAGGGGATTTGGAGGTGGAAAGGGAATTAGCTTTTGATCTTAAAACCTCACTACTTCCATTTTTTGCATATCAACAAGTACATGAATGCCTTCAACTGGTCTTGCATATCCATTTTCCACAGGATGGTCACTTTCAATTCTATAGAATATGAGTGATCTAGCTAGTCTTTAACTAGGAGCATCCTCTTCCTTATAATAGCCAACACACCATGGATCAACCATCACCAAATCCATATCATCAACTCCCCTCTTTTTCATTGTCTCCTTGAAAGGAAAGTAACCTTTGGAAGTAGATGCATAATCGACATACTCTATTACATCCATATATTCATGATATTAACCTCCTCATGGTTTCAATTTTACTTCACCCAAGTAGGAAATCCTTCAACATAAGGCTTTTGATTAGGAAATTCACCTCCTCGATATGGTTCATCTTTATGATATTGATTTACCCAAAGGTTATGTTGTAATTGTTGGAAACTAGATCACTACTAAGAGGGGAGCAGAGGGGGGTGAATTAGTAGTGATGTCCTTTATATCAATTCTAAATATTTTTGCCAAATAATCAATTTGCAACAAATATCCACAATATTAGCTTTATCAAAACATGAAAGCAACATGCTCATAACATAATAAACATGAGATACATCAACAAAATCATGCACACATAAGGACACAAGTATATCTGGTGGAAACCCTTTAGGGGGAAAACCACCCTACTGATGTTGTACTGCTCAATCCTTCTATTAAATTATACATGGATTATCTTACAACCATAATTCAAAAGACTTGGCTTCCTTCACAGTATGTTTGCACTTATCAATTAGGAAATTTGTTTCTCTCACAGATCTATGGAAATCTATCTGCTGGAAGCCCACATGGCCAATGATCCTCGCCCAACTCCCATTGGACTATCCATCTCCCATTGGATGGAGAAATTTGGTCCTTCTACTGAATTTACCGAATCATTGTCTACTCTAAAGCCTCCACACCTTCAATTCCTCCATGCAAACCAAATTTCAGAATATTTCACACTGGGTTTTGAATCTGCTCAACATGAGCAACCCAATGGCACTATCATTCTGCAGTAAAAATATGAATAAAAAAATATGACCCAAAAGGGGGAATATCACATCAAATTTTTGCACACTAATACACCACAAGCTTCCAATCCTTCTCCACTCTTTCTATTTCCACCTACAAGGCAAAACTCTAAATTCCCTCCTCAAAACAATCATTGATTTCTGCATACAACATTTTGATATAACTCTACAAAAATATGTGAGAAAGTGTTGCAATCTCTACTCACTCTCAATTCCCTCTCAATCACGTGCTCTCACACTCTCAACCAGACCAAACCAAATGAACTCATTGAGGCCTTCCTCTATTTATCATTTTCTGAGATGGTTAACTGAGTAAATGCTACAGGTTTTGGATTCCTCAACCATTCTTTTCACACTTCTCAATTTTCTCAGATCCAGCTCTTTGACTTGATCAAGCCACTCTCTCCACTAACTAATGGATATTTTCAAGTTTAACCAACTTCTAGAATCTCCCTTACCTTTTCTGACATTTACATGAAAATTTCGAACAAGACAAGCTAGAAAAACACATAAACACTTGATGTGTGTGAGGAATGCAGAGAAATTTATGCTTTAGGCCTCAACCACACCCATAGAACTAGTAGATTTTGGTTGTAGCTGCACTCACAAGCTTGCCAAATTTCGATTGGAGCCTTCCAACCACATGCATGAATCTATCAAATAGTGGTTGGAGCATAGGATGGTGAAACTCAAACTTCTATGACTCATAACTTTTCCAAACTTATTTTACTACTTGACAAGGCTCTGCAGAACCTCTAGAAGCCACTAAAACCTCTGCAACACTTCACCAAGTCTCTACCACATCACCATCATCATCACAATTCAAACTAAGTTGACTTGGATGCCAACCAAAAAATACACTAACACCTGGGCCATCAACATGCTCCACAACAACTCTGCCATTAGTATGCAGCTCTAGAACATGTCAGACATCCTCTAGCACATGTACAATGAACTCAAGCATCCTCCAACACTTGTAGATCCTCTCCAAATCCTCTGCATCATATCATCAATATGAAGACCTAATCTGGGACATGGATACCTAATCAACAAGGCTCCTCAACTCTAACTTTAACATCATGAACAAAGAGTAACACCTATAGCAACATCATGAAAAAGGAGGTCATCACATCTCCACTATGCATTCGCCATGCAACACCTTTGCACAATTGATCATCGTGGCAAGTGAAACACACCATCATCTAACTCTATGAAAAACATGATCACGGCAACATGATCATGAGGATCATGACTTCCTCTGTGCACATTATGTATGCAACACCTACAAATCACATCTCAAATCCTCTATTCACACTTTGTATACAACACCTACAAATCACAACTCCAACCTCACATCTCCATGCTAGTAGACATACCAAAACCAATGCAACACACAACCATGTACAAGGCGCCTGCAATCAAGCATGCAAGTGCTAACCGACTCTCCTGTAACTCACGCCACCAGGTTGACATGAATGCCAACCAACAACCCATATGTAACACTACAATGCACATCGAGGCCAAAAGTAAGAAGAAAACCCACCTAAAAGACTTAGCTTCAAACCCTACCAACAATAAGCAATTTGAGTCGGGGACTAGCTTGTAGCTTATTAACTTCCCTATTTTATTTATAGTCCATGTATTTCAAACAATTTAGTGCCAAGCGGACAATGACTTATAGTCACGTTGAGCTTGCAGCAGTTTGTAGTAGTTCTTCTTCAACATAAAATGTGTTATTATGGTGTAGGTTCTTTAACTTTCACATTTACCTCCACAACCTAGTTCACTAGTTCATTGGGCTTACAATCTGCAACCATATCCATCTGAGCATCAAAAGCGTTAGTGTATTTATAACTCTTCGCAAAGTTAGTGCATTCTACCTATGCGTGTTGCACATTTGTAAGGGACGGAAGTGGTGTATTTGTTGACTAGGAGCATACAATGCCCTATCAAGAGGGAGGTTGCATGCCATGGGTGCATGACACATCATGAGGAACTGAGGACAAGTTATCCTAGGCATTGGGAATGCATATTGAGCTAGCGAGCTTGAGAGACCAATGTTGAGCATTGTCACACCTATCATGTTAGGTCTTAGTCATGGATTGGTGAGCTTAGGAAACATATATGTATTGCCTTTGACCATTTGATGTATGGTTAATTGATTCCAACACTATACATATTGGTTCTACATTTTTTCAATACAATGTTGTCGACATGGTCTTCGCATTTGCTTTGGCTCAATGTATCCTTGTCATGGTATTGATGGCATTGATACAGCCTTTGTAAATCTTCATATATTGGTCTTTCGTAGCTGCGTTAAGCCCTACGCTAAAACTTCATGCAATGCCTTTTGTCTCATCATATTGCATCCATCACATTTATCGTTGCATCATTTCTGAATATTTCAACTAGCCTTTAATAATTGTGATGCATTTCTTTTAAAGTGTTATATATATCCTCTGACCGCAGTGTTTGTCCCTCCTTGTTATGTACTTACAATTACTTTTTGTTTTCCTTCCATTCTGCATGTAGCATGTTCTTTAATTATATGTCGTATATCGTTTAACACATAAGTTCCCAAGAATACGTTTACTCCTGCAGCTTTTTCAATGCGCTCACTCATGTTATTTGAGTTCTTCATTAACATGACCAAGCCATAATTTTTTTGTACAATGGACCCATAGTCGATGTGTTCTTTGAATGACAGATGGAAGAGAGACCAGAAGGCCAACAAATTGTTCTACTTTAAAGACCACTACCATGGCACGTGCGTTGGATCCGTAACAAGCAATCTGAGGCTTTCCAATTGCTGGAAGAGATAATAGTGCTTGATTGAGTTTTCCCTTTTTGCAATAATCATTTGCGAAAACGCTTGCGATACCTTTCCTTTGATACAATATTTTATTGCAACATTCACATGGCATTCTCGCAGCCTCCCGTGATTAGCCTCTTGCCATTGTTGAATGATATAGCCTTGGAATTTTTCACCTTCGTGCGATTTCCTTGTACAGTATCCTCGTGGTATTTATCGCTTTGAATGGATTATATTGAATTATAAATCACACTGTCTTCTAGCCATTTCATTCTTTAGTTAATCCCTGCGCATTTTCTGTTTTATAAGAGCACTGTCGAGTCCTTCAATGAATTGCGCGAGTGCCCTAGGCGTGGCTGCCCGGTGACCGTAGAGATTTATTCCTTCTGCATTACTCTTATTATAGTATCACTATAATTCATACACGTCATTGGTATATGAGTTCAACGCGGCAATTTCCAAACCGTCGTAATGCAACATTGTTATACTCCTTGGCCACCTGCGCTATTACGTTGCATGGTCTTCATCACAACGGTTGGAAACTACATGCATGCCATGTATAATATAAATTATCAAATTATGTAACATAAAAGGGCTTTACAACTTAGTTCTAGGGTTTTAGATGTGGAATAGATAATGAGGATGGGAGCATAATCTAATGAGTTGGGGAAGGTTCCATAATTTGCAAATCCTCATGTTAAAAGTGTTCCAATTTCTCTCATATAAGGGTTACATGCAACATAGAAATAGAGTTTTTAAAGATTTAATTTTACATACGCAAAGAAATCAACACTCAAACATTGAAAACTAAATGCATGCCATGTATAATATAAATTATCAAATTATGTGACATAAGGGGGCTTTGCAACTTAGTTCTAGGGTTTTAGATCTGGAATAGATAATGAGGATAGGAGCATAATCTAATGAGTTTGCGAAGGCTCCATAACTCATTTGTAATTGCAAATCCTCATGTTAAGAGTGTTCTAAAGGTCTCTCTCATATAAGGGTTACATGCAACATAGAAATAGAGTTTTTAAAGATTTAATTTTACACACACAAAGAAACCAACACTCAAACACATGGATACCTAAAGGTATTAATACACAATTCACCTCCTATAATGATAATGCGACTAATATGGCTAAAGTACCATTTAAATGTTGATGAGGGTGAGATTTGAGAATGCAAATTAAAAGAGAAGGATCAAGTCAAAGTGGCTTATTCCTTCACCCATAATCATGATAGCCTAGGCTTTCAAAATATATATAAGCAAGAAAACAATTTCATAAACTCTAATGCATTCAATTAAATGAGAATGAAGATGGAGAGAAAGATGAACATGTATGATATGGCTTGTAAAAGATATGCCATTATACCCCCAAATGATGGCTAGGTCAAGAGAGAAAGTCATAACCTTGGAACCTTGGATTATAGAGGGGGACCCAAAATTGGGATGTAGTAAAAAATTTTGGGTGTGGTTGTAGCGGCTACAATGAATGGAAAACAATTGATAGAAGCCAACATCATTGTCGTAGTCCCTATGATAAATTAAGTCTTAAAATAAATGCAGGAAGTATTGCATTATATACTATGGGTATCACTTGAGTTACTCTACCATTTATAGATGTGTCATTCATATGTCTCTATGTCTAGGTCATGTTAGTCTTTAAACAGTGCATCAAGAGCTCACAAATGTCAGCACTTAAAAATGATATAGAGAACACAACAAAGGGCTTATTATATTAAGAAGTTTAAAGCAAGTTTATGGTGTTTCTCTACTACCAGCGGGCCTATTCAGTACCTCAACTAAGTCACTCAAGAAATTGTAAGCATTACTTCTCTACCAGCAGGCTTGTTTAGTACCTCGACAAAGTTTCTTGCATAACATCTCTACACATGCATCATTTATCTTCTTTCACCCTTTATTTTATTTTTCATTATGCTTTTTGGCACTTTATTAAGTGTTCATTTTGTTAGGGTGGAAGAGGGATCCTGACTTATTGTATAAGCAAGAGAGGTTTTTTCTTGTTTGACAGAAATGAAAAGATATTCTGAACTAAGTGTGTTCTCATGCCATAGTTCTACATTATGTCTCCAATTGACATGTGGATAATGAAAACACAACATGAACTATCAGGACCAAAGTGGACACAAACTTTAGGGTAGAGATATGTGTCTTATGAACTGATTAGAGTTCCCCGCTAGTATCCAATCATATTTTCCTTGTTAAAAGATCAGACCCCTGTATAGATAAAGCGACAAGGTTTCAATATCAATATCTATAGGAGGCTACCTCTTGGAGTGACCACAACAACCACACATTCAACTAATGGGATGGACTAGACAAAACAAAAAGATACTAGAAGTTCTTCACCACTTCATTTTATACAAACTTGTGATGAACATGCCAAGAATTGGTGAAAATGAGAGCAAATGCAAAAACAAAGATATATGTGGATGAAATTGAATATTTCTCACTACACGATGCATATATTGCAGGAGGAAGCAGAGACATATGCCAAATGCAATAATAAAACAATGCAATTTAATGCAATAACAAGCTTAATTTCAACTGAAGCATGTTCTGCTTATGCAGAAATGCATTAAAAAAAGTATTGTAATAAGAAGGAGAACCACAAATAAACCTAGTCCTAATCTAATCATAAAATAGGATGTTCATTAAAAAAAACTTCTATGCCACCACTTTTTTAAGTGCTCTCACCTCAAGTACAAAAAGATAAGCAATTAATACCAATACAAAACAATTGAAAATGAAAATGTTTACTGAATAAGGTTTGCACAAGAAGCTAAAAGAATGGCCTACGGCAGAAAAGGTATCATAAAAGCTGCTCTAACCAAATTGCAATCCTACTTGATAGACAAAAGAAGGATATGAATTACCTGGAGGTATTTCCACTACAAGAAAATACCTTCTAGAAGAGGTTATAATAAAGGTTTTTGTTTATAAATTGACAAAATGATCAAAAAAACATTTCGAAAACATTCGTTGCGACAACGATGTTTTTATGAATATTTTAGTAGAACTTCATCACAATTTAAAAATTTGGCAGACGAGGAAGTTTTTTTTTTTTTTTTACACTTCATGGAAGAAGTCATACGGATGCACTACATATATAAACGCACCAGGATGCATACGTAACAAAAAGAACTAAGGTGTTGAATACAAAGAACATCAGTGTGTAGTATATATTGCATCAATGCTAATAGATAGAAAAGCTCCATGTCGTTCCTATAAGGAACGACACCAAGGCACAAAAAAATAATTTTTGTGTCGGTGCTTTTGTCTAAACCTGTAGCACCAATATATATCATTTGTATAAACACACCACTACGTTAGTTATATAAAAGTACTAATTCTATTAGTTTTCATAATGCACTCGAGTTGGAAATAATATTTTGTAGGACAGGGGTGTTAGTTCTATGAAAGCACTAGTGCATTAAGAATTACAATGCATTGGGGAGTTAATTTCAAACAATATTGGTGCTTGAAGAAATAAACACCCAAGTGTTTTCGTTTTCTGAAAAGGCATTGGTCATGAAAAAATATGTCGCCATAGTGTTTTTATATAATATAATGCACCGATGCGTTTTTTGTTATAAATGCACCGAGTTTTTGTATGAGATTTCTCTTTTTGGAAACATCGACCTGTGATAATGCTATTAATGTAATTTTTTAAATATTTTATTCATCAAAAAATCGACATATATACTATAACAATATTCATATAAATTAAAATTTGATTAGTACATTTCACATCTCCTCATTATAATATTTAATCAGTGGTGTGACATTTCACAGTGACATTGGATAACATAATATAATAAATTAAAATGTGTTTTATTATATATCAATAAGAGGCTCTTTGTAATAAAAAATGACATTTTTATTGGTAACCCCTTGTCTTTCAATTGGCACACTATGTCCATTACATTAAACAAAATGTCTAATTTTCACAAACAATTATTTCAAAAAATACAACAGGTTACATTGATATCCAAATAGATCATCATTCTTCGTTGGAATTGTTGTCAGTGCTCGAGCTACTTCCATGTCTTGGGTTATTTGGAGGAATGTTTTTTTGATTGTATCAATTGTTTTCATCTTCCTGATCTTGTTCCATCTACATTGGTGAGAATAATGAAAATTGAAACAAATAATATACATCAATGTAAATCAAATAACAATATACCATAGCAAGAAGTGACTCATAAACTATGCACATAGTTTCAAAACCAAGTCTCATGCCTTATTGCAACAAGTCTTATGCTGGCATAGTTCAATACTTTGTTTCCTGCATGTTTTAAACCCCATTATAAATCATAGATTGAATATAAAGTATTTTTTTCTATTAATTATAAATTCAGAGAAGTAAAACAACATAGATACTTACAAATTCCACAATTAATATTTTATATGCCAACACATACTCATGACCCTTATTTAATCCAATATCAATCAATTCTTATGATGCCTCTTCTTTGTATGTTAGCACTTATTTGAAGACATTCAAGGATGGCCGTTGTAAAACAACTTAAAATATACAAAAAATAAATCTTTAGTTGTTATGAGGAAATATTAACAATTACTCACAAACTTTGAAATTAACCATTTTTTTCCTTGTCGTCCTATTTTATGTGTTGAATGAGTTCCATCTTGTTTTCTTTTCTGCAAGAAAATACTTGAAAACTAATATTTAATGTTATTTTATTTATTTTATATGTACAAAGTCAATTATAATTACATACATTTGAAGCACGTTGTTGTTGAGATGACTCCTCCTATGATGCAATTATGTCCATTTCTTTGACCATCTCTTTGAACATTTTTCTAGACATTCCCACTGGCATGTTTTGCATATAAGTTTGTTGATCATTTGGGATTTTCATAATCTTCCTGAAAAAATAATAAACTATTTTTATATTGATATATGAAAACTAAATATAACAAAATCGATATTAGTAAATGAATAGTTTGTAGTAATATATGCATATAATTCTAGAAAATCATTTTAATTAGGAATATTATCTTTTGAATGATTCTTTTTTGTTTTTGTATGTTTTTTTCTATTACAAGTTTGACATGTTTCATTGACCATTTCTCTAGAAACGCTTCTTGTAGTTTAGATATAATTTGGTTCTTAGAATCATTGGATTGATTTTTGTATTGTAAGTGGAAATTATTTCTATATGTTCGTTCCACTAAATCCCTCATAGTTTTGTAATTCTTCCCCCTCTCCCCCCCTCCACCAGCCCCTTCATCGTCTTCCAACACCACTCCAAATGAGCTAACGACAAATTCATTGTCATTTACATGTTCTATAATTTTTATATTCTTAGAATGATATTAAACGTTTCCTTCGTTGTTGATCGTTGTAGAACATTAAACATATATGAATTAACAGAGTGTTTGAAACATGTTTTCTAATATCCTTAAGTATATTATTAATGAAAAAAAGACTCATATTGAATAGTATTTTTTCATTCACCCGATTCATCCTTCTGCAATTTTTCTATCAACATTTTATGCTCTTCTGAACTTAGAGTAGAAATAATCTTATTGACCTTCTTCATTTTATGGCTCTTCATGACACACACTAACCAATACGTATTAGTTAAACTTACATATAGTTTAAACGTATTAATTTTGTAAAGAAATTACAAAGAACTTGTCTTTTCTGTTTTTCTTTTTTTATGTGTTATCATTGTGTCAATCAATATTTTTGTTACTTGACACCTTCTTAGTCATTTTTTATCAGTATACAACCTGTTCCATTCAATCCAGAAGTCATTAATCTATTTTGCAAATAAGTCAAATAATTTTCATCCAAAAAGAGCTCTGGTAACTAGTGTGTTTCTCTGAATAAACATATGGGTGCGCTTATCCCATTAAAATGCACCAGATGTTTAATTGTTCGGCACCATCATAGAAACTTATTTTTTTAAAATAATTTAAATTATTACAGTGTGATTTGTAAGGCTAAATGCAACACAATGATTTAACAATGCTATTTGGAAGAGGCACGTCAATGCGTTACATTACACCGAGAGCAATGATGAAAAAACTGGATGGAATTGATAGTGTTATAATATAATAGTGCTTTGCATTACACAGGGCACACTGATGTGTTATATTACAAAGATTGCGGAACAAATAGCCATTAAAAAAAAAAAGTATAGAGGATTGATATGGTTTGGATCTAATTCAGTGAGTGATTCCCCTACTTTACATGTCCAACGACCTATATGTAGTAAGTACACAAACCCATTAAATATAAAATCCCTAAAATGAAAAGCCCTAATTGTGAAGTTGTAGAGGAAGTTAAACCTTAAGGTGAATTTTTGCAGGAAGAAGCAAGGTTTTAAGGTAAGTATTAAATTTTTTGTTTTTTGTTTTTTTTTTTTTCCTTTCTAAATTTTAAATAAATTTAAATAGAAACAGAGATTGTAAAAAAATTACTAGTAAAATCTATGTTAATTTTGTTTATATACAATGTTTATATATATTTTTTTGAACATTGAATAAATCTAACAGAAATTGTATAAAATTTAATAGCAAAATTAAATTTTTTTTTTTCTATCCAGGGTTTTGAGTGGATCACCATACCTTTAAAATTATGATATTTCTATGGTTCCAAAATATTTTGCTGCTCCACAATGCTCCCAATATGTCTCTCTTGCAAGTGATCTCTCTTTTAATTAAACCCTAATA
Organism: Pinus taeda; assembly: GCA_000404065.3. Taxonomy (NCBI): domain Eukaryota; kingdom Viridiplantae; phylum Streptophyta; class Pinopsida; order Pinales; family Pinaceae; genus Pinus; species Pinus taeda. The sequence goes on along the minus strand of APFE031172297.1, from coordinate 63,256 downwards.
GAAATTGTAAATTTTTTTATTAGTAAAATAAACAATAAAATTTAAATTTTTTACAATGCAGGGTTTTGAGTGAATCACCAAGCCTTTCAACTTCTGATCTTCTGAATAGTTCTGCTACTCCAAAGTATTCTGTTATTGCACAATGCTCCTAGTATGTCTCTCTCGCAAATCAATCCATTGAAATTTTGGGTAAAATAATGAAATAGTGAATAACATTTTACTATTTACAAAACTTTATGAAATTAGATTTCAAAAAATCAATTGCCCCTCATTTTTTAATTTTAAAAAAAGAAAAAAAATCGCGTTTTTTTTTCAATTTCTCTGCACATCGGTGCATTCGATAGTAAAGCATGCTAGTATGTTTATAAGAAAAGAGCACCGACATTGCTGGGGCACCAAATGTTTTCAACGCATTGACATGATACAATTTTATTTTCTTCAAAATCTCAAAATGGCACAGTTAATTTTTTTAACGCAACGGTGCAATTTTTATTTAAAAACATCATTTTTCTAATTTTTATAAGAGCACAGAGTGGGTTGAATTCATTTTATTTTCTAAAATTTGGAAATAGGGGCATAGTGGTGTTATTTAATTTTTAATGCATCAATGCGTTTTTTAAGAGAGTATCGATATGATAACATATTTTTTTCAAAATGTCAAAAATTGGTGCGAGTATTATTTGACCACCCCAGTGCTAGTATTTTTCTAAACGTATCGATGCGTTTTGTTCTGATAAGCGCATCAGGTGAGTTTAAAATCTATTTGAAATTTTATATTCATGTAAAATGACATATTAATCTCAAATTATCCTTTAGGATGCATTCACATGAATTATAATAGTTGATAGTATATATTTTCCACTTAAAGTCGCCTTATTCTTGAATATTGGTTTGAAAACTATATTGAAATTCATATTGTGGTTATATGGTTGTCAAGATTAATTCTAGATATGCACACAATCATTTTTTTTCTCAAATGCAAGGAAAAAATCTCAATAATATCAAATGACCAATTTTTAAAATTCCAACTCGTTCCATATTGCTAATCAATGTCCTTCACGTAGTTCTCCCTTTCCATCTCCAGTAAGTTGAGAATTTATTTATATTTTAATTATCTAATTGATTTTTTTTTTAATACATGGCAGTTTGAATAAAAATGTATCCAAATTTGAAATATCCTTATTTAGAGTTGAGTTTAGATGTAGAAAAATATTCTTCCATTTCAAAAACATCGGAACCACTTATTAGGAGAAACATATCGCAAGAAGTTGGTAGATGAAAATGGATAGCCTCTTCACCCTACTAGTTGGAAGATGGCATCTTCCAGCCACAATCTTGGATCAACGATGGTAATAACTTTTTGGCGTAATGTAATTCAACAAATCAATTGCATTGACGTGCTTACTAATATCATTGATATTGTACTAATGATGTTCAATATTTTTTAAAATTAGGATTCTAGTGATGATGAGTGACCCACCTACCATCTTTTGGTGCACCCCACTACAATGAAAACTCAAGAGAAGGCTGAATTAAGAGAAATAATCAGAGAGGAAGCATACAAAGAATGGTTGAATCAACCACCTATTTAATTCCCACTATGCCGAGAGTCACCAATTACGAAAGCCTACAACTATAGTAGTTCTTCATCAAAAGTTGGAGATGGAGGCAATTAAATGATATCAAGTTGACAATGGAGGCTGAAGAAAATATTTTTCTTAGACATTATCCTCATAAGAAATGAAGATGGATCGCTTGGACATAAAGTGTTCAGAAAGAAAACACACACTAATAAATATTTACATGCTGACTCACACCATCGCCCAACACAAAAGATAGGGGTACTCAAGAATATTTTCACAAAGGCTTTCAAAATATCAGAAACCTCTCATACTGAAGATGAAATCAAATATTTAAGGAAATTATTTGCAAACATCAGATATAAAAATGTGGACATCATCAAAACCATTAGAAGATCTAGATCCATAAATAAAGACAAACAACCTATAACAAGCACCCAAGTTTCTAGCAGGAGAACGTATCCACTATACATTTGAGTCACAGACAAGCTAGTGTTGGCTTGAGGGGCTCAGATCCAAGTTCAGAGCTAGTTGCACTAACCAAAAAAACTCTTTATCAATGGCCCTTTCGACAATGATCTGCTCACACAAACCGTAGTCTCACCTAAGGCGATATTAGGGGATGCTGGAACCAGGTTTCCACACCCAGAAGGATATGGAGTATGGATATTGGCTTAGTCTGACACACCTACAGATCTATTACTGCACTAGGTGATCTTCCTTAATTTTATACCGAATCTAATCTATTCATACAAAAAAACTCCTTCATAGATCTAAAGCTCTATCTACTGTGCATAAATCAATGGATCTTAACTGTAACAACATTCATATACTAATTTTGATCTTATATTTCATTGTGCAACACAAAAGTAAACAATAATTTCCTAAATTAAAGTACAAAAAGTAAGTACACAGGCCTGCCTTCAAAATCTTCTTTATTATCTTCAGATCTTCACAATTACAATCCTTCTTACCCTGCGCACACATTTGCAAGAGCCTTCCCCTTCCCTCTAACACAGAAGATATTGTTACAGATCCATTTGGGCACATCAACCCCAACTGACAGATCGGTATTATTAGGGCCCATCAAACCCTAATTTAGTTGTTAGATTCCCTAAAGAAGTCAACCATCAGAATGCCTAGCTTCCCAAGAAGTTCCATGACTGAAATCATCCAAAAACTGCCTCTAAGACGATTAGCATAGCTAGGCCTTCATTAGGGTGCGCTCTAATGTAGTCCTTACACTGATTGGGTGCTATGCAGTGCACATAAGCCCTCTTCGGCCTGCGTTAAGTGAATTTCAGCGAAATTGCATTGGGGTTTGGGAATATTCTTATCCATTGGATGCATCTAAAAGTTGCCCAAGTTTATCTACTCCTTTTAGCTCGAATTTGGATGAGGTAGGGAGTTAAGGAACATTAATCCCTTTATCCCTTCTTCCATGGAACTAAATTCTAAGTTTGTGGTGGCATTCATTATCACCATTTATGGCATAACTTCCTTCATTCACCTATAAAAAGACCACTCATCTAAGTGATCAGGGGCTGGAAATCATTGAATTATACAGAGATGCTGTTAGTATGAAACTTGAGTTGATTTCAAGTATTGTAATGATGTCAAAATATCTTGCTTGTTGTGAGGAGAGGATGGGATTGAACTGGAGGAGTGATGTTGAATCAAGCAAGTTGGGTTGTAACTCTTCCTTTTATTAATAACGTGTTCAAAGCTTTTTCCATATGTTTGTGTTATTCATTGATGCTTTCATATGTGTACTATGTACTTGATTCCATACTATTCTTAATCAATAGATCATTATCATATGCTTTGATCAGTTTTTGTCTTCTGTCTCTGTGTAGGTACTCTTCAAGCGGATTAAGTACAAAGAGGAGTGATAGAATTGGTCAAAGGAGATAAGGAGCAAGTGAAAGCTATAGGTAGGCTTATTTTCCTCTTATTTAATCTGTTGGTCATAGAAAAAGTAGAGAATGATTTGCACTATTGTTCTAGACTTAGCTACTATTCTAGGGATTTAAGTGTTTATGTGTAGACACTAAAGCTTCCCCAAAAAAATTGGTGATTCCACTGGGGATCGAACCAAGAAGTGTCTACAGATAAACACTTAAACCCGTAGACTAGTAGCTAAGTCTAGAAAAACAGTGTAAAGCATTCTCTACTTTTTCTATGACCAACAAATTAAATAAGAGGTAAAGATGCCTACCTATAGCTTTCACTTACTCCTTATCTCCTTTGACCAATTTTGTCGCTTCTCTCTATACTTAACCTGCTTGAAGAGTACCTGCACACAAACAGAAGACAAAAATCAATCAAAGCATATGATAATTATCTATTGATTAAACATAGTATGGAATCAAGTACATAGTACACATATGAAAGCATCAATGAATAACACAAGCATATGGAAAAAGATTTGAACACTTTATTAGTAAAAGGAAGAGTTACAACCCAACTTGCTTGATTCAGCATCACTCCTCCAGTTCAATCCCATCCTCTCCTCATAACAGGCAAGACATTTTGACATCATTACAATACTTTAAATCAACTCAAGTCTCATACTAACAAAATCTCCCTATAATTCAATGATTTCTAGCCCCTGATCACTTAGATGAGTGGTTTTTTTATAGGTGAATGAAGGAAGTTATGCCATAAATGGTGATAATGAATGCCCTCCCAAACTTAGAATTTAGTTCCATGGAGGAAGGGATAAAGGAATCGATGTTCCTTAACTCCCTACCTCATCCAAATAAGAGCTCAAAGGAGTAGATAAACTTGGGAAACTGCTAGATGCATCCAATGGATAAGAATAATCAAAGGACATAATAATGGTCAAAGGAAATAAGAATGGTCAAAGGAGATAAGGAGTAAGTGAAAGCTACAGGTAGGCTTCTTTACCTCTTATTTAATCTATTGGTCATAGAAAAAGTAGAGAATGCTTTGTGTAAGCACCTAAATCCGCCTTAGGCTGAAGGAAGGCAAAATTCAGGGTAACCACAAACCAAGCTCAGTCAGGTAGCTAGCCCTACCAGAACAGGAGAGGGCTCTCTCTGAGTCACACTCAGTGGATAGATAAATGAAATGGCCTTATATGACTTACAGTGAAATATTTATCTCAGGCTAGTAAGTGAATATGGATACAAGAAGTGATTTTTATGAATGACTGTGTTTCTAGGATGGTATGGGACCAATGGATCTCAATGAACAAAGAATTTAATTTAAAGACACAGATTACTTCATGAGGCAAGATAGGTGGAGAGTCCAACAGTTTAGTTTGAATCAACGCAGAATGGAGAGGTTGCTTAGGAGGGTGAAAAGGGCATGGGCAACATGAATCCTTTTCAATAGAAGAAGAACATTGAACACGAAATTTTCCCACAAGCAGAGCAATAAAATTGGATTCTAACTTATCTAACTTAGAAAATCTCACCGGAAATGAATATGAAATGAGCTATGAAACATAAAAAGATACATATGAAACATAAGAGACACATTTGCTGCACTCACAACCACATGAATCTCGTGAAATAGAGCCGCTTCCTTTCATTAATCCTCTGTAAAAAATATACAATGAAGAAACAAAGTTTCTTTCCCACAGTCTCCCAGAAGTTACAATCTAACCAACCCTTTGCAAATAGTTTGCATACAATATATAGAATGTGCCATGAAGATATAGAATGCCCAAGGGTTGGGGAGTTACTTGAATCATTACAAAATGAAGGTGGAGAGCCAAGCATCAGCTACAGGTGCAGCGTCACAAACATGACAAATGGCTTGGGTGACCCTTTGCCTTCCTTTGCCACTTGGATAGATGCCCATCTGGAGTGAAAATACTTTAAATTCTGCCTTTGGTGTTGAAAAAGTGAAGTGTAGATGAGAGGGCCAACTTATGAAAAGTCGCGAATCGAAATTTCGCGAAACAGAGACAAATTGGGCCTTTTTTCCTATATGCGTCACACCATTTTCTATATGCACCACGCCACTTTGAGGCCCGTTTTAAGGCACTTACTGAAGTCCAAAATGTGTCCAAGTGTGCTTGTTGGAAATCATGTCCTGTCTACTTTCCAACCCAAGTGGAATTTGTGATTTTGGAGCTCATTTCCCCTCCAAATCTTCATTCTCCCAAGACTGCTTCCTTTGTGTCAAAATAGGGGCAGTGAGGTCATTTTTTGGGTGTTTTTGACCTCCTGGAGACTCAAATGATTCCCAAATTTCTTGCCTGAGTGCCAATAGTCGTGATTTTGCATGCTGAATCCAAAAATAGAAACCATTTCTCATTTGGAGCTCCCAATCCTATGCACCGCGCTAGTGGCGCGACGCATATAGAGAAAAAACCTGTGTTTGTGCCAAAAAGTTTCCATGTGACCATAAATGTTTGAAATTTCTTGAAATTTGGGCTAGAGGTTCTCTAAGAGGCACTATGCTGGGCCACAGAAGCTTCAGCCAAGATTCAAAGCCGATCTTACTCTTTTGCCTCTTTTGTTGCGCTGCTCAATTTGGCCTTCAAGCTCCTTATCCCGGCCTTTGCACTCATGTTTCGTGCCCTGTAATGACAAGCCATCCTCCTCAGTATGGTTTTGTCTCTATTGGCCTTCTCTAGTAGTTTCTCCAGGTGGATATTGATCCACTCTAGCCATGACTCATGGTCATTTTTGATCTCTTGCTCCAAGGTAGTGAGCTCGATCCTCCTTTGCTGGGTAGCTTGTCAATTCTCACGGATGCTTTGTAGCTCCATGATTGCCTACTGGTCCACAAGCTGCTTGTTCCTATGCTCTAGATACTTGATGATCCATCTGGCCCTCTCCACATTGAGTGACAAGTCTTGGATCTCCGTGTTAGGCTCCTGAATGGTCATCCTAAGTTGGGCATTCTCCGCCTCTGCCTCATCATCCTGAATGAGGATGACATCAGTCTCCTGTCCACCTGATGGCCCCTCATCATGCACGGGCCTCTTTCCCTTGTCTAGTACCTATGTCGCTGATGCCGGAAGCAAGGCCCCTTCCACCCTGGGTGGAGATAACACTCGCTTTGCTGCTGCAAACAAGTGCCTACTGCCTCTCTGATATGTAACAAAAACTGGCATGGTCGTGGTCTCATGATGCTCATACTAATGAGAAGGACCACTTGTCTCCTGCTCTAGCTCTGTAGTACCTGTGATGTGCTGAAGAAGTCACGGGAGATGAAGTCCTCCCAACCAATTCCCTGCAATCCCAACTGATGGTCTACCAAAATCTGGATAAGAGCAAAGTGGTACACACTGTTAAGTTGTTGCTGAGGGGTCTTATGCATCATGAAGGTGTTCATCCTCTCTATGTTCCTGCATATTAAAAATGGGAGGTTCATCATCCTCACCTTGGTAAAGTGCATGAGCAACTGGATTTGATAGGAATATAGTCGAGAGAACCTCCCCTCACAGCTGAAGTACTTCATGATCAATCTCATGAGTGGAGCATACTCATCCTTCAAGTATCTGAAGGGAAAGACTCTTGTGAGCTGACTCAAGAATCTGGCCTTGATGTAAGGCTCATAGTGTTGCCTATCCACCTTCTTCTTCTTATGCCACTGTTCTCCAACATTTGGTATACATGTTGCCACTAATATAGTTTCGGGTGTCAATGTGAAAGTGACCCCAGCCAAGATAGACTGACCTCCATGTAAATGAAGCACAAATAGATGGGTGAACTCATGATGAACTCTAACATTTTCCACCCTTTGACAAAATTCAAAACATGCTAGGTGTTGGAAACATGACATGGCAAGAGGGCATGCTTGTAATTCAGTGAGGGTAGTGGGCTCATCCCTGACATGTTTGCCACTCTTGTGATGTCTCCTGGGAGCCTGCTCTTCTAAGGATGAGTCACTTTGTGTCTCCATCTCATACTCTGACGAATGTTGTGATGTCAAGACTACTGTGTGTACTATACCTAGGCTGCCCTTTGATGATGGTGTGAGGCTGGGTGCCTTTGTGATATCTGTCACCAAGGGGAACAATGAAACAGGGAGTATTAGGAAGGGACTAATGTAATGGGAATAGGGGTTATAGGGAGAAATTTGTTTAGGGATATGGGAGGAGTCTGGGTATTTTGATAGGGTAGGGTTTGGGGTTTTAACAAGGTAGGGTTTGGTAGTAATTTAGGGTAGGGATATTAGGAAAAATGAGAAAGGGAGGATGGGAAAAATGGTAGGTGAGGGGAAAATGATGGGTGGAACGGAACCTTGGCACTAAAAACACACTTTAGCAACCTTGGCCATCATGGTTTTTGGTGATTTCTCATGGTTGATTTTATGAATTTGTTTTCATTCAAACATCGCTATAAACCACCATATCATTTATAAAACTTGATGAACAAATGATGTCAAAGAGCCTACCTTTCAATTTGATGGGCTTCACAAAAATTTGGAGGTGATTTGGCCTTGTTTCGGCCCTTGGTCTATGTGCGGCGCGCCCTGGGTGTGCACCACGACCGTGGAAAATTTGAACTGCAGGCTAGCTCTATGTGTGCCGCGCCCCTGAGTATATGCGCCACACTCCCTCAAACTGCCTCCAACTCACTCAAACACGCACGATGCACACTCACACCCTTTGTAATGTTTCTCTAAGGCTTGGATTGGCACAATGCCTTTGATTTTGATGAAAACTTGTATATATAGCCTTGGGAGTGATGGGTTAAATTTTTGCTTCCTCAAAAACCCATTTCTCTAATGTTATGTTTTGACACTTTTTCACTGACTTTAAAACACACTGATTTTCACTTTCCCTTTGAAATTTTAGCTCAAATGATGAAATTTTCGGCACTCTTTGTAGGGATTGCACGATAGGACATTCGGCCATGGAAACCATGACTGCATCTGAAGAAATCAACTGACAATTTTTTTTTGAAATTTTTTTCATAAATGACACTGTTTGACTTTTCTTCAAAATAGAGTTTTGAAGAAGAGTCAAAGTCTATCCACATGATGATGAAGCTCTCTGAATCATAATTGTGTAAGGTCCTCACTCTGGCCTGCATGGATTTACTGGACATGTTCAAAGACCAAGTTGTTGAATCCCTAGACCTAAACATCGAAAATGACTTTTGTCCTTTAAAGGACCAGACCTTGACTGTCATGGACTTTGGTGATTATTGACAAAAGACCTGAGCCAGTAGGAGCCAGACATGAGGGGGAATGACTAGCATGACCTTCTCCGTCAAATTATGGCATGCCCCTAGCGAAATGCAGTTGGGTGAATGGAGCGGGACACCTAGAAATGAAATGCATAAAGAGTTTTGATCTCTGATGGAGGACTGACCAGATCGACTCTAACACTTTGCACTGTTGTTCTAGACTTAGCTACTAGTCTAGGGGTTTAAGCGTTTATCCGTAGACACTAAAACTTCCCAAAACAAATTGGCGACTCTGTTGGGGAGTGGTCATCCATCTTAGTAGCTTATTAGCCTCTTAAGACATTTCTACATATTGTACTTGTGGTCGTTGATTTAATTTTAGTTTTCTTTTATTGAAAATTGAGTCAAAATTGTGTCAAAATTGCCTTCAAAATGGCTAACTGTCACCAGCAAAGCCCAATGAAGGACACAATGTGTTGCAATGCACTTCCCACATATATCCAGTGTGCTTTAGTGCACTTTCTGTCACTGTTGCCTGCGCTGATCCCTTGAGGGTCAGTTTCCCATCTAGGAGCTGAAGTTTTTTGCCAATTTTCTCATGTTTGAATGATTTGATGAATGTTAATGATGTCTTATCTCTGAAAATAGTTTTTTCATCTCCTTACCTGGCCCTACTTAGACTAGGATTGATAAATTTTTCTTATGTATTTACTTTGTCATTTTCAATCTATAGTCGAAAGTTAGTTTATTGGTCAATTGATATTTAGTGAAAGAAAGTGTCGTAAAATCGTCTTTTCCTTCAAAAATTGAATTGGCCAAAAGTCTTCGTTCATAAAAGATCGAATGATTGATGTGTGCATATGATTAGTATTTTCATTGAAAGTGTCGTAATTCCTCATTTCTTTGCAAACGAAAGTGTTGTAAAGTCTTCCTTTCCTTGAAAAGAAATTGTCGCGAAATCGTCATTTTTATGAAAAGAGTTTATTGATCAATTGTGCATAAGTTTTCCTTTTTTTTCATTCACATTAAGGGAAATAAAAAAGAAATACATGCATGTTGCATTGAAAAAGTTTGTGTGCTGATAGGAATAGTGGAGGGAAATTGCATTATATGTGCTCTTTGCTCTTTGTCAAATATCTGATTGCTCTATCCCTACTAGTTGATCCAAAAATGGATCTCGGATAAACCTCTAAGTCTAAAAGACTTCATATAAGAGGTAAAAGGTGCCAAATGGCACAAATCCTTTGTAAATCTAAGGAAAATGAAAATAACAGGCTAATCTCAGAAATAGTCTCGTTGTAGAGATCTCCTCATTCTGAATTCAACACAACTTGAATGGGCGAAAATGGACTTCAAATGAAGAAGTTATCATAAAAAGAAGTTCCCCTTTGTTCTCTAGAAAAGAGGCAAAAACATGAAGAACCAGTAAAAATGGGTGTACCAGCGGTGAACAGAGCAATGAACAAGAGCCATCAAATCTAGCCGATCAACGGTTCAGATCCGATCGGCCAATAACAATCGGTAGTGGTAGGTGGTGGATATCGAAATAGGTTATATGATTAGTGCGATCCAGATATCACAATCAACAGTTACAGTGGAGTGCACATTAAACGGTCAGGGTATGTGCGATATGCGATTACGACAAGTTGCATCGCAATATCTTATCGGACTTACGCAACGGTGCGGGGATATATACATATACATATACATATACATATACATATACATATACATATACATATACATATACATATACATATATATATATATATATATATATATATATATATATATATATATATATATATGTATGTATGCAATGGAATAGCCATACCTAACGACGCTATAAGCCCCAATGGCCCCTTCCATTACAGAATAGGTGGCCACCATTCCTGAGGGTGTTTAGCAATGATTGCTAACACTCAGAGAAGGGATTTGAACGAACAAAGGCTGGAAGACAGGGAACCAGAAAGGGAAAATGAATAGATAGTGCCGATTTGGTTTAAAAGCCACAAAACGACAGAAACAGAGGTTGTTGGTTGCTCAGGTTGTTGTTGGGGTTCTGTTGCTGAAAGTGAAGCCAAAGAAGGAAGCTAAGGTGAAGAGGCAGCGCAGAAGAAAAAAGAGCAGCCAAGGGAGTCACATGGAAGCCAAGTGAAAAGACAAGAGAGTTGTAAATTGATAGAGGGCAGAAAGAAGCTAGAGCTGAAGAGCCAAAGCCAGAGCCAGAGCCGAAGATCGAGTGTTAGAGCCAAGAGCTAGAACCAAGAGTCAAGAGCCAGAGCTTCAAGAGCCAAGGAATAACATGGTGTCTGAACCCACTATTTCTATGTAAAATAGTAGGAGTTGAGCTAAGAGCTTGTTAAAAGGATTTATATCATAATCCCAGAGAGCTTAGTTGAGTTGCCTAGAGCTCATGGAGACGTAGCCCAAGAGTTGTGGGTGAACTCCTAATTAAATTGTTGTTTCAGTGTGATTGTTTATTGCTACACTGTTTACTATTATATGCATTTATATACCAGTTTAAGCACATCAACTTACAACATAGACAATAGATTTTAAATCATATAATCAGTTAAAAATAAATACAAGCATACACCTATATTTTCAAGCATTTCTTAATTCCGCATTGGTTAATCAATAAGACTTGGGAATATTTAAAGATTTGGAAGTGGGAGAGGTTCTTGTAAGTTATACAAGACGCCTAAGTGCCCCATTTTCAAATCAAGTGGTATCGAAGCCTAAGTTTGGTTGACAACACCTTTAAGAAGGCTATATCAGAATGCTTGATTGACAAAGCAAAGACTTCTTGTCTGAAAGGTGTTTGAACAGTAAGAGGCTGATTGCATGCTTGTTTTGTGGATTGACTATTTTCTGAGTTTGCAGAGGTAAAGGAGAAAGCTACTGATAGCTCAGTCTGGGAAGGACAAGAAGGAAAGAGAGTTGAAGGCACTCTTCTTATCCCAAAGGACCTCAGGGCAATCCTTGGAGCATAAGAGGTTTCTTGAAAAAGGTTGCTTAATAAGCTCTTTATTTGTCTTGTTGAAGTTTTTTTGTTCATTGGCATAGTGACAACTTCTACAAGTGGGTCCTCAAATTCTGCTTTGTTCACAAGATCCTTGATGAAGACATGAGGCAAGAATTGTCCACCATGATCGATATGGTGAGAGAAATGTATGAGGATGGAAGGAAGATCAGTAGACTTAGAGAGCAATTGAATTCCATGAAGGAAGAGAAGCAGTTGCTTTCTGACAAATTGCAGGAAATGGAGAGGCAACTTCATATTGCAAATATGAACCTGAAAAGGATGCATGGGTTGGAGACATAACTCTTTGTTGCCCAAGAAGCCTTAGTCAAGTGTTATCTTGAAGAAGAGGTAAACCATTCTAGTTTGTATACAAATTCCTCTAAGGATGCTCATATTGGTTCTTTTGAAAAACATATTAGAGGCATATGTTCCAAGCCACTGTCCAGGATGGGCTGTGAAGGAAAAGGCTTGGGTATACATGCACAAGGTATTGTTGAGCCAATAATGATTGAGGAAAGGCATAGGTATTTGGGTCTTGGCTATGGACAAGCTTATGGAGAAAGTTCCAAAGATGCCATGAAGGCCATTAAAATAGCTCCAAGAAAGAGTTGCATTACAGAGTGTGAAGATTGTATTCAAGAAGAATGCAATAGCTTGAAACATCATTTGCAGGATGCAGGTGTTCAGAAGCACACAATTGAACCAAAGAATTGGGGAGACTCCAACAGCCTTGAAGAGATTGATGGTGTTCCAAAGGGAGCCACTTCTTCATTTGATTCACCTTCTCATGAAGGCAATAAAGGTGAAAGAGAAAGGTATAAATCTGGTTCTAAAATTTTCCTTTTGATTGTGCAAAGCATGATAAATTTCCACATATGTATGGAAAAAAAAAATTGCATGTTCCTTTTGTGGGTTGGATAACCACATTGTTTCTATATTTTAGAAGAGAATGGCCATGTATAGGAAACTTTTGAAGGAAAAGAAGCAAGAAGCCAAAGGTCCAATGGACAAGGCAAATCATGTTGTCAAGAGGATGCACATGCAGTGCACTTACTGCCATAAGCATGGACATGTTACTGCAAAATGTTGGACTCTGAATCCAGCAATGCTTCCACAAAAGCTGAAGAAAGTGGAAAGAGAAGATGGCATAAATGGAAGTGAAGATTTCATGAATGATGTGTCTCAGAGTGATTCACATGATGATGCCGATGTGCAAACAAAGGTGGTACCTTTGAAAGGGATTGTTAAGGAATGGTTATAGTTCTTATTCGATTAATATTGCATGTCTATTAATGCATCTACATTATATTTCATTTCAGCTTTGAAAGTACAGTGTGCTTAAGTGAAAGTTGAAGGATGAAATGCATGCATGAGCATGAGATGCATGAACATAGGGATGTTGATGATTTCCTTGTTTTTGAACATGTATGTGTAATTAACTTGTAGGTTTGATTGCTTTGACATGCACGTGATGCCATGTTGACTTGGGAGAAGTTAACTTTGTCTCCAAATGGAGATAATGATGAAGTGTTTCATCTTTTGAAAAAGAGTCCTAATGGACTTTTTCTACATGCCTGACTTGAAGGGTCATTTGTTTAAAGGCATGTTTTGTGAGCTTGTTATCTAGTCCATCATTTGCATGTAGATGTAAGAGATGGAGGTGTTCACAAGATGTGAAATCTGTTATTTTGTTGAAGCAGGAGTTTAAGCCATCTAGTTGTTGCTTGTATTTCTGTGTTGTTAACAGTTGTTGTTGACAACTTGTCAAACAAGTACAAAGGAAAGTTTTTGTGAAGCAGGTGTACTTCGCATTTGTTTGAGCTACCTTGGATCAATGATCAAGGCAGAGAGTTCAAACTACCTTCTATGACCATCTAAGCAAGAGTTCTATAGGAAGGCAAAGAAGAAGGAAACTCTTCCTGGGAAGACCAGCCCATCCAGAAGGGAAGTGGTCAGAAACTTTGGTTAAAGGCACTATGCAATGCAATTGTATGGAGGCTGAAAGAAGAGGGTATTGTTACTCTCAGGTACTATTCAGATTAGTATATCAGTCTTTTGGAGACCAAAAGCTCTCTTAGTGGGATGGAGTGATCCAAAAATGGATCCTGGATAAACCTCTAAGTCTAAAAGACTTCATAAAAGAGGTAAAAGGTGCCAAATGGCACAAATCCTTTGTAAATCAAAGGAAAATGAAAATAACAAGCTAATATCAGAAATAGTCTCATTGTAGAGATCTCCTCATTCTGAATTCAACACAACTTGAATGGGCAAAAATGGACTTCAGATGAAGAAGTTATCATAAAAAGAAGTTCCCCTTTGTTCTCTGGAAAAGAGGCAAAAACAGAAACCAGTAAAAATGGGCTTATCGACAGTCAACAGAGCAATGAATAGGAGACGTTAGATTTGGCCAATCAACAGTCTAGATCCAATCGGCAAATCAGAATCGGAGGTGGCAGGCAGCGGATAACGGAACATGTAATATGATTAGTGCGATCGCGATATCGCAATCGGCAGTTACAATGGAGTGCACATTAAATGGCTAAGGTATGTACGATATGTGATTGTGACAAGTCACATCAGAGTTACACAACGGTGTAGGGATATATGTTATATATATATGCATTGCAATAGCTGAACCTGACGAGGCTATAAGCAGTAATTGATATATTTTAGAGTCTGCCTAAAGGCATTTTCTATGTAATTTCGCATATTTCGTTTAATAAACGAAAAGCAAAGGAATGTGCTGATGTGATGAATTCAAACTCGAAGGGGTTCCTAAATACAAATGTATATTATCTCAAGTCCGCATAAATCCATTTTTGTGATATTTTCAACGTTTTTAATGTATTTAAAAAAATACAAAGGGAAGCCACAGGATGGGCATTGCGACTTGCGATAAGTGATTTCAAGCAGACCAAATAGGGATATAGTTTGAATTTATGAAGATTTGAAGTCCGGTGAAAAATGTTCTCTACAGATTTTTCCCGTGTTAGTGTGATTTCTTGTGTAAGCTGAGAATGCCAAAATTTGGGGATTTCAAAGGCCCGATAGCCCCTTCTGTTGCAGAATAGGTGGCCACCATCCCTGAGGGCATTTAGTAATGATTGTTAATGCTCATAGAAGGGATTTTAATGGACAAAGGATGGAAGACAGGGAGCTCGAAAGGGAAAATGAACAGACAACACTGATTTGGCTTAAAAGTCACAGAATGATAGAGACAAAGGTTGTTGGTTACTGAGGTCATTGTTGGGGTTTTGTTGCTGAAAGTGAAGCTAAAGTAGGAAGCTAAGGCGAAGAGGCAGCGCAGAAGCAAAAAGAGCAGCCAAGGGAGTCACTTGGAAGCCAAGTGAAAAGCTAAGAGAGCTGTAAACTGATAGAAGGCAGAAAGAAGCCAGAGCCGAATAGCGAGAGCTATAGCTAGAGCCGAACAGCCAGAGTTAGAGCCAAGAGCCATAACCAAGAGCCAAGAGCCAGAGCCAAGACCTAGAGCTTCAAGATGCGGGGAATAACACGGTGTATAAACCCACTGTTTCTGTGTAAAACAGTAGGAGTTGAGCCAAGATCTTGTAAAAAATACTTATACCATAATCCCAGAGAGCCTAGTTGAGTTGCCTAGAGCTCATGGAGACGTAGCCCAAGAGTTGTGGGTGAACTCCTAATTAAATTTTTGTTTCTGTGTGATTGTTTATTGTTGCACTGTTTACTGTTATATGCATTTATATATCAGTTTAAGCACATCAACTTACAACACAGACAATAGATTTTAAAGCATATAATCAGTTAAAAATAAATATAAGCATACATATTTTCAAGCATTTCTTAATTCTGCATTGGTTAATCAATAAGACTTGGGAATATTTAAAGCTTTGGAAGTGGGATAGGTTCTTGTAAGTTAGACAAGAAGCCTATGTACCCCATTTTGAGATCATTAGCTAAGGATTTATCATTGTCAAATTGAATGGAAAGAATGCTTATCATATTAGTTGCATTTTAGGAATTGCAAACATACATCATGTGGTGAACCTTGAAAGGAAAATTCTAAAGAAGACCAACTTAAAATTTATCTGAATTTACCTAATGGAGCATTGTCACTTAACGAAAAGAATTTAGAGTTCTAGGCTAGATATGTGTTCCGGCGTCGTAAACAAAGTAGTTGTCACTAACTTGTCTGCAATACATCCCGAGCGTGATAGCTCATTCCACATACATGATTATACCGTAGCTCGTCCACATACCTTCTGGTATATAAGGCGGTGTTACAGTACGTAAGGTATATGAGAATGCTCTCACTCTGCGGTTTTGCATTAGACAACGCTTATATGGATTGGGCCTCCATAAACTTTCGGGTATATATGGGAGGACAACACTAGGTTGCTATCCATCCTTAGGTAACTGAGTCAGACACCTTGTACATTGTGATACACCAAACACAACATTTGGGGAGATTTCCTGCCCATACTTCTTGGTTTTCCAGGAGGTATTCTGCAGTTCACAGTTACTTGGTAATCCTTTTGCCTAGAACATCCCTCTTTTTTTTTTGTTGCTTTGATTAAAATAAAATTAATTGACTGCAGATAACATCCTCCACACTCGCTCCTTACTTGATCTTAGGTTGAAGCATATGACGAAAAATCCAGATTCCACCGATCAAGGAATTCCTTTTGATGGGAATCCTAGTCCTTTCCTTCTTTTGGAAATATTGGTGCTCCATATGTGGCTACATTGTCCCTTCCGGGATTTACCATTGTCTTGCTAGTATGTTTGTTTTCAACCTCCTTGGTTCAAAATGTCATGATTTCTTCGCAATCAAGTACTCCTCCAACTAGACAAAATCAACCTCCAGTTGATCCTAACGTTGACCCTTTGCCTTCTTCCTCGGTTGTTGCTTCCTCCCCTTCTTCCTCTTTGCCTGGTGAAAGTATTGGTACTAATAACTAGGTGGCTAAGAAGAAGAAGAAAGGGAAGAAGAAGAAGAAGAAGCCAATTTAGGAAGGGGCCAACCAAGAAACCATTGCTTTGAATGCAACTGCTGATGAGAAACCATCCATCAAGCCTCACAAAGTTCAATATCCATGCAAACTTTGTGTGGGAGACCATCTTCTTCAAAATTGTCTTGATATTCCTCAGATCTTAGAAGAATGGTCTTATCATTCACATCATCCTGTGTCATCAACTTCTCGAGATCATGTTGGTGACACACCATCAACTAGTGTTAGTAAAGTTTATGGAAAGAAGGGTAAACTTAAGTTTCCATGTAGGTTATGTGAAGGGAATCACCCCATTCACCTTTGTCCCTATCTGAATGAAGCCAAAAGAGTATTATATAACCGTCTTGCTTCACTGCAGCAACTTCCATCTAGTTACAAGAAACTCTCCTAAATCCTTCACTAGTAGATGAAATGACTGACCAAAATCAACCGTCAGTCAAAACCACTCTCTCTGAAAGTGAATCCTATGAGTCTATACCTGACCCAAATCAACAGGTCGAGGTAACAGTTGACCCAATTTCACCTTCAGTTAATCGTACCTTTCTCGAAGAGAGTGAATATGATACCGCTCAAGTTCTTTTTGTTTCTTCGGATTCTAATGAGCTTGGAGGTAGTCTGCCTATTCCATCAAGACAAGAGGAAAATCCTCACACTCTCATAACTCAAGGGGTTAATTCTCCCATTTCTACGGTACCCCCTCCAAGTTGTCTGGTCACTTCCTTTGATTGGAATCAACTAGTAGGTTTCCATCTTCCTTCTTATGTGCCTTTCCAAATCATAGTACAGGTTTGTAATATGATTGTATCTGGCACTATTATAGATGAAGGTGCATCTATGAGTATCCTTTCCTCAACTGCTTGGTAAGTGCTTGGTTCGCCATCACTTGTGCTTGTTACTCAGAATCTGTTGGGTTTTAACAAAGGAACCAGTCAACCATTAGGGATCCTCCCTCAGTTACCTATTAATTTGGGAGGAAAAGTTGTATATATAAATGCGGTGGTAGTCCCAAGCCCATTAGATTACAATTTACTTCTAGGGCGTGACTATGTTTATAACATGGGAGCTATTGTTTCAACACTCTTTCGAGTGATTTGTATCCTGCATGAAGGCAGAATTGTCACCATTGACCATCTTTCATTTCCCGATCCAAATATAGCTCCCAGTCAACCATCTTCCCTAAATTTTCCTTTTGTACCAATGGTATCATCCCTGCCATAGGTTAATTATGTGGCAACCTGTTCCATACCTACATCAACTGATGATCAATTCAGTCATGTTGTACATCATGTGCTAGGGCACTGGAACCAGATCTCTCCTTCATGACCTCGTATGGGTCATGAAAATAGGTCAACGAGGATAGTTCCTGGTCTTGTGTCAACCTCGTTAAAAAATGAAACCAAGGATATGAGGATAGTTCTTTTGTTGTGTTAACCACATTAAAAAATGAAACAAGTCAATGAGGATAGTTCCTAGTCTTGTGTCGACCTCATTAAAAAATAAAACAAGGGACCATGAGGATAGTTCTTGGTCTTATTTCAACCTAGTTAAAAAATGAAACCAAGGAGTATGAGGATAGTTATTTTATTCTGACAACCTCATTAAAAAATGAAACCGGCCCATGAGCATAGTTCCTTGTCTTGTGTCAAGCTGGTTAAAAAATGAAACAAGGAATATGTGGATAGTTCCTAGTCTTGTGTCGACCTCGTTAAAAAATGAAACAAGGATATAAGGATAGTTCTTTTACTATGTCAAGCTCATTAAAAAATGAAACAGGTTCATGAGGAGAGTTCCTTGTCTAGTGTCAACCTTGTTAAAGAATGAAGCAAGGGTCTACGAGGATAGTTCTTTTACTGTGTCAACCTCATTAAAAAATGAAACAACTCCCATTAGGATAGTTCCTTGTCTTGTGTCAACCTCGTTAAAAAATGAAACCAAGGATATGAGGATAGTTCTTTTACTATGTCAACCTCATTAAAAAAATGAAAAATCTCCCATGAGGATAGTCCCTAGTCTTGTGTCAACCTCGTTAAACAATGAAACAGGGAATCTGAGCAGAGTTCCTTGTCTTGTGTCAAGCTCATTAAAAAATGAAACAAGGTCCCTTGGAGAAAAGTTCACCTGATGGCCACAAGTAGTCTACTTCAGTGAATGTAATGAAGCTTGGGGGACATGCACCTAATGGTAAAGTTAAGTTTCCATGTAGGTTATGTGAAGGGAATCGCCCCATTCGCCTTTGTCCCTATCTAGATGAAGCCAAAATGTGTTGGATAACCGTCTTGATTCACCGTAGTGACTTCCATATGGTTTTAGGAGAATCTCCCTTTCATCATGCTGAGGGAATGTAAACCAATCTCAAGCATAGTTCTTGATTTCAAGGTTGTGTAAGAATGAAACTAAATTCAAGCATAGCTTTTGTTTCAAGCTTGTGTAAACATGAAACTGAGTCCAAGCATAGTTCCCTATGGTTCAAGCTTGTCTAAAAATGAACCCATTTCCATTTTTAACCCTCGTGATTGCCATTTTGTCAGCCTCTTCCCTCATATAAGCCATGGTTGTTTTCATCCCATCGCCACCATCCCTTTGGCCAATCATATGCTTTCACTTGGTTGTTTTACCCTTTTTGAGGAATAGTTGCAATGAGTGGTCTTATTAGCCAACTTCTTCACATAAATCAACATGTTTTGAGAAGTTCCAAGATCACTGGAACCAGTTTCTATCTTAGACACCACTCGTTCCTCAAAATGGAGTCCTCTTTAAGCTCTTTTTACACTCTTTAAATATGAAAAGATTGTCAAGCGCTTGTCCTTTCCATCTCATTAATAGATTGGAAACAATATCTCTCTTGTATTATTTTACACTTTTTTGGACTTGAGAGATTAACTTATGAAAAAGAACTTGTGGTGCTTTCTTTTTTTACCTTTTCAAACTCTCTAAACATGAAAAGGACCAAGTTATCTTTATCATTGGACTCATTAAAAAACATCAAATAGCGACAAACTTGTCCATCTAGACAAGACTGAGTTTCACCTTCTCTAGACTCATTAAAGCATCAAATAGGGATGGATTGACCCGAAGGGTTAAATCATACAACAAGCATATGTTATCCTCCTCAAGCTGGATAAAAATAAAGAGGTACTGGTCAGTAATGACTGGGGAAAATTGGAAAAAGGGGAAAACACTTTATGGTGGCAAGTCGCTCTTGAACATGACACTTTCACCTCATCACCATGACTATATGGGTTGGGTCATTAAGCTTGATGGTTATCACACCATTGGTCTATCATACCATCCATTACTTTGTTTTGGGTCAATGAAACCAGTTCATATTAGTGTCGCCGACATGTTCAAGAGAAGTCATTTAGTTCAAACTTCATCCTTTGCAATACCATAAACCTTCATTTTGATGACCACCATTCCTGAACTTTTTGTCATGAGTCAATTTTTCATCTCCAAAATCATTTACCTCATTTCATGTCGTTGACGTGGGATACATCAAGACCCAACTATGACGATTCTCTTCTTGTCGACATCAGCACATCATCCAAGAAGTTGACTTAGAAACACCCCTTCAGTACCTTGAGGCTTGCATACATCAATGTCGGGTTTCTCACTCCCCGCGATAGGTTGACATCACTGGCCTTTGACTGAAAGACTTTGTATGGTGTTCAACATCAAATAATTTATTCACACCATGTGAAATGTACTACAGTACCTTGAGGATCATTATCATTATCGGTGATTCCTCTCACGTTTGTTAACGACTTACATCATTGGCTAGTAATTAGACGATGTCTTTCCATGTTTAACTTCAGATCATCTATTCACATGGTTAGACTTGTACTTGAAAGAAATATTGAACGAGATTGAAGACCCTAGATCTAGTTTCATCCATCTGGACTGCGATATTTTCAGGGGTACTAAATCAAATGTACAATGGCCTTATAGTCATGGTCATCCATTCATGGGTCTATATCTGTAGACGACTGTATTTGTACATGTAATGAAAGTTTATAAGTCGAGCATGGGTATGCCTTCCCTCAGTAAGTTCATGAGAAAAAATAAAATTATCCTGATATATGTATTTTAATGTATGCAGGTCTACTGCTTTGAAACCTCCTCTCCACATGATAAACCATTTCACTCGACATACATATTTACGACTTCATGCTTTATGGGGCAACTGTTACAGATCCATTTGGAAACATCAACCCCAACCAAAAAATCAGTATTATTAGGGCCCATCAAACCCTAATTCAGTTGTTACATTCCCTAAAGAAGTCAACCATCAGAATGCCTAGCTTCCCAAGAAGTTCCATGACTGAAATCATCCAAAAACTGCCTCTAAGAAGATTAGCATAGGCAAGCCTTCATTGTGGTGTGCTACAATGTAGTCCTTACACTAGTAGGGTCCTATGTAGTGCACTTAAGCCCTCTTTGGCCTGTGCTGGGTGAATTTGAGCAAAATTGCATTGGGGTTTGGGAATATTCTTATCCATTGGATGCATCTAGAAGTTTCCCAAGTTTATCTACTCCTTTGAGCTTGAATTTGGATGAGGTAGGGAGTTAAGGAACATCAATCCCTTTATCCCTTCCTCCATGGAACTCAATTCTAAGTTTGGGAGGGCATTCATTATCACCATTTATGGCATAACTTCCTTCATTCACCTATAAAGAGACCACTCATCTAAGTGATCAGGAGCTGGAAATCATTGAATTATAGGGAGATGCTGTTAGTATGAGACTTGAGTTGATTCCAAGTATTGTAATGATGTCAAAATGTCTTGCTTATTATGAGGAGAGGACGGGATTGAACTGGAGGAGTGATGCTGAATCAAGCAAGTTGGGTTGTAACTCTTCCTTTTACTAATAAAGTGTTCAAAGATTTTTCCATATGTTTGTGCTATTCATTGATGCTTTCATATGTGTACTATGTACTTGATTTGATACTATTTTTAATAAATAGATCATTATCATATGCTTTGATCAGTTTTTGTCTTCTGTCTGTGTGCAGGTACTCTTCAAGCATATTAAGTATGGAGAGGAGTGACAGAATTGGTCAAAGGAGATAAGGAGTAAGTGAAAGCTACAGGTAGGCTTCTTTACCTCTTATTTAATCTGTTGGTCATAGAAAAAGTAGAGAATGATTTGCATGTTGTTCTAGACTTAGCTACTAGTCTAGGGTTTTAAGCGTTCATCCATAGACACTAAAACTTCCCAAAATAGATATGACAATCACATACCTGAAGACATCAAAAGATATCCATCAACGAATGACCTTTCTCTTACTAAAACAACCCTTTATATATTTCTTTCCTTTACAATACCATGGTCCATAAACCATGGGCGGAGCTAAAAACACATAGATTAATCCCATCATTTTACAAAATAAGGGGATTTGACCCACCCTAAAGCCTTTATGACTCCTAAAATAGAGCATGATTCATGCTCCGCTCCTCAAAATGTAGGCTCTTTACAAAAATTTGACAAAACTTTGACCTAGGGGGACCCTACCCAACATGCCCCCAACATAAAGATGTGACTCATCCCGAGTCACTCAACTAGAATGTCCAAAATATTTTATTTGAGATCGCTATATGCATCCCTCAAAGGTTGAAGTGTTTTTGCGCATTGCATGGTAGCCTATTGTACTTCCTCTACCAAATTTTCTATCGTTAGCCTTGTTGTTGCCATACCAATGGATCCTTGCGTCTGCTTGATGTTATTCAGCATGCTATCCACTGTCTGTGAGAGTTGAATGGCTTCATTGGCCCATGGCTATGTCCATGCTGAGATGATTTGCTCCTTTCATGCAGCTCATCGATCCATCCCTGCAAAAAATTTCCCTCTTGGAGACGGGAAAACCATTGTCCAAGTGCTAGGGTTTGCACTATTACTTTGATTTCAACAAACTATTGCTTGATGTCATGGATCACCACATGTCTCTTCTGTACATGTTGGTCCTCCTGCATTGAGGCCCATCTATCAATAGCTTCTTAAAATATCTAGCTACAATCCTTTATTGTAGTGGATACATTCTCCATAACAGCCTTGATATTCACTTCGCATTGCTAGCAAACATCTGGGGAAGTTGTTGGTTGCAGCATCATCTATAACTCCATGATCTGAATTTCTAGTTTGAATTTGAATTTTTCAACTTCCACCTTTGATTATTTGACTGCTTCCACAAGATTCTGCAACTTCTCTTTGGGTGTTGCCTCTATCTGGATCTAGAGCTCCGATAGCTCACTACAATATTTGGTGATGGCCTCTTCTAGTTGTTTCCTATGCATAGTTGCCTCATCACAATCCTAGAGGGCCTGATTCTTGTCCTTCAACATCCATCAGTTATCTTCTTTTACTTCTTTAATTGTCAATAGAGTGTGTTACTCCAGTATCTTTAGTTCATCAGTGACTCCCTGAGGTAACTCGTGCCAGGTATGAAAGGGGAGCACCACAATATTGATACTTAGATTCTTCCGATGTTGCGTGCATTCCCAATCTTTGGTAGTCTGAAGATGTAGAGCATCACCTGAAAGTGGCACAACCCAGAGCTCGGATGTGATTATTTTTGTCTGTGGGTTACTTGTAGTTGTGCTTGATGGTATTGTGTTCACTTGAACTGTGCTCACTTGAAATTGCAACTCGTTGAAGCCCTTTTGGACCTCTATCAATTTTTTTTTATATTGACCTTCAATGTTCCCATATATGTCCTCTGTCACAGCTTAGATAGTGTCTCCAATCTCATCAATGTACCCCTCAGTGAGGACCAGTGGCTCTGTGCTAGCGGATCTATCTAACTTTTGCTTCTTTCATGCTCCCCCAACACTTGATTTTTGCCTTTTAATTATGAATGGGAATCTACCTCCTCAGTGTCAACAAAAGGGTCCTCACCACCTTGATCATCTCCATTGGTGGCTTGTTCCTCCTGCTCAACTTCACACTCTGTCTTTTGTGCATTGTCCTTCTCTAGCTCAATTGTGTTTGTCTTAGTCACCTTTTTGTTTCCCTACTGGGTTGGTTGCTTCATTTTTGCACACCTGAAATATCTTTCGATGTTTTACAGGTGCCCCCATGTTCTTTGTCTGCTCCATGAGTAGGTGGAGTTATCCAATCACTTGGCCCGTTTCTCACCACTTGCATGATTTCATCATCAGTTACAAAAAATGGCAAGTGGTATTATACCTCCTCTAGGTCCTTCTTGGCATGAACTTAAACATGGGAAAAGTTTGCCTTGAAGTTTACAATCACTTTATATTGTTCAAATAAAACTGGTGACAACCTTTGTGTTATATACATATTTGGGCACTGCAATCCCAATCACATATGTCCATAAACCAAGGACTTATAAGCCCCTAAAAGTTTTCTTTCATACCCTAAAGGAACAAGGTCAGCTGATTACATCATTTCCCAGAAGTTCTCCCTGAAAAACTACTCAGAACTAGCCAAAATTGGACCATCTCACCTGCTCCATGGTCAGGGTGCGATGCATATCACCTATTGCACATGGGGGGTGTGATGCATATTGAAAAGCCCTTCTATAAGGTGCGACGGGTGAGAGTAGACAAATGGCAAAGGAAGTTTGCTAGGTGGAAACCCAGAGAATCTTCTAGAAACTGCTCGTTTGAAACTCGCCTCTCTGAATTCGCCCAAGGATGAGTAAGAGATCATGAAATATCCAAGTGGAACCAAGAACTATCAGAGAAATGACACTAATAGAAAACCCAGAAGTTGACTCACCACCTACAAATATCTATATATGGATCCCTCATCCTAGAGATCCAAAGCTGGAATTTGGTTTTGTAAGGAAGTGTTGTTGGTTTCTCTATTGAAACATTATATGTGTTGGTGATCTAGTTTTTCTGAGGTGAAGAGGGCTTTTCATGCTGGGAGGATGGTGCTAGGGTGTTAACCAATTGGTTGTAATCCTCTCTTCTACTACCTCTATCAATAAAGCTATTTGAGTTTTCCTCCATATTCTTGTATATTTCTGAATCTTGTATTGATATATGCATTTGTATGGTTAATATATATCTGATCCTATATTGTTTATGGTTATAGATCTCTATGCTTTGATGGTATTATGTTGTTTTGACTCCACAGATGTTTCTTTGAAGCAAGACAAGTGAGGAAGGAGTGGCAAAGCTCTATCAAAGGAGGGAGGAAATAAGCAAGGAGCCAAGCGAAAGACTGAGGTTGGTACTCTCTGCTTCTCTCTCATTTATCTCTCATAACGGAAAACACAAGTAACTTTAGTTTGCTTGTTTCTAAGATAGCTACCCATCTTAGTGGGACTAGCAGCTCTGAATGGACACTAGTTTTCCCGATAACAAAATGGAAACTCCATTGGGGAGCGAATAGTTCGATTGTTATTCACTGTTGTTTGCTTTATAAACTACATACGAAGCCTGAAGTTAAGCCAGTTAGCCTTCGAACTGCTTTTGCTATGCAATTGCAAAGTAGATCAATGTTGCTTCAATCAATCTCTGGGTTAGTTTATGAACTGAACATTTGACTTGCAAACATCCTAAGTGCCCTGGTGGTAGCTCAAATAATCTCATTAGATCAACCCCTATACTTTGGGTTTACTGCTTATCATTAGCTCAGCTTAAATCCTTGAACTAAGTTGCAAACTATGAGCAAAAAACCAAGCTCAATCTCATCCCTGAACCATTGCACTATCTCTAATTGGCAGTCTGGATGCATCACACCTCAGGTGTGTTGTAGGTGAGATGCATCCCTGTTTCCCAATGTTACAAGTGCGATGATTAGGTGAGATTGTTTCTGCTTCCAGATTTTGGTTTTCTCTTCATTGTCTTTAGCTTTATTCAGTAGTTTTGATGTCTGTGATCAGTATATCAGTGTTGAAACTATCTTCCTTTCCATTATTCAGCCTCCATTGACAAAGAATTGTGAATGTTTTTATGTATTTTTCATCATTTACAGCTCTCTTTTGCAAACAATAGCTT
Source organism: Pinus taeda (assembly GCA_000404065.3). Taxonomy (NCBI): domain Eukaryota; kingdom Viridiplantae; phylum Streptophyta; class Pinopsida; order Pinales; family Pinaceae; genus Pinus; species Pinus taeda. The sequence goes on along the minus strand of APFE031172297.1, from coordinate 37,576 downwards.
AATCGAACTATCATCTTTTGACTTGAAAGTGTCGCAAGTGTCGTTTTCAGTCAAAGAAAAGAGTGTCATAAGGTCTTCCTCTTTTAGATAGTCGATTACACTTTTTCTATTTTATTTGATTTGAATCATCAATTCTCTGAAGTGTCGAAAGCAGTTTTCAAGTCAAAATTGAAAGTGTCATCTTAGTCTTCCTTTCGTTTTTGAACAAGAAATTGCTAAAGTGTCCCTTTGAGAAAATATAGTTCAGATCTGTACCTAGTTTTCTTTTTGTCATTCTCACATTAAGGAAACTAAAAAACAAATACATGCATGTGCATGTGCATTTAGACTGCATGCGAAAATTGATTTAGGACAATGCATCTTAGTGTGTGCTCGCTGCTCTATGTTGAAAGAATTTTACTTCTCTTTCCTTAGTAGCTATGATTTTCATTGCAAAAGAAAGTAAATGACTATTTATCATCTTAGATTTCATATTTAGGAATTGTATATCTACATCACGTGGTGAAACTTAAAGGTAAACTTCTTAAGAAAGATCAACCGTAAAATAAATTTCAATGAACATAAAAATTCTTTGGAACCTAATGCACAACATCTAGAAGTCTAGGCTAGAGACATATTTCGACATTGTAAAGCCTGGTAACTATCATTTTCATTATAGGTTGGGTGATTCCTCCTCCTTGATATGACAAGTGCCAGTATGGACTTGTTCTCCCACGTACCGTCGAGTATCTATTAGGAGACCACAATAGGCTATATCCTTTATCCTTAGGAAGCCGTGTCTACCGCCCTATCGATCGCAATGCACTGAACACAGCATTTGGGAAGATTGAATGCTGTACGTAAAAGGTATTTTGTAGTTTTATGATTGGTTTGGGAATCCCTCTATCTAGATTTCCAGAGTAGTCACTTTCATTCCTTTTTAGACTCCTTAAAAGAAAAGGTCCATCTGAGCACTTGTCACTTCAGGCTCATTAAAAATCGAAGGCGACTAGAGTCATCTTTAGCTTTTTTCTCGACTCTTTAAAATTGAAAAAGCAAGTTGTGTCAAAGCATCATAAAATTTATTTTAATCAAAATAACATCATTGTTCCCTCATTGGTCTTAGGTTGAGAAAATGGAGTCCACCAATCAAGGATTTCCCCTTGGGGGGAATCCTAGTCTCTTCTCCTCTTGGGGAGATGTTGGTGCACCTCATATGGCTACATTGTCCCTTCTAGGACTTACAATTGGCCTGCCATTATGGTTTTTCTCGCCCTCTGTCATTCAAAACACTGTGATTCCTGAGCAATTAAATCAACAACCAGATGATACTAGAGTTAGCCCCCAACCTTCTATTTTGTTTGTTTCTCCCTCTCCTTCTTCCTCTTTGCTTGGTGAAGCTAGTAAAACTAAAAACCAACTGAGAAGAAGAAGAAAGAGAAGGAGAAGAAGAAGAGGAAGCCAATGGCGAAAGGGGGCAACCATGCATTTTCTGGCGAAAATCCACATGCTGCACCATCCAAACCTAAATCTCCATGTTTCATTTGCAAAGGAGACCACTATCATCGAGATTGCCCTTGCATCCCATGGATCTTAAGGGACTGGTCTCCCCGCTTGCACAATCCAGTGTCGTCAACCTCTAACGATCATGTAGAGAGTACATCGTCAACTAGTGAAAATGAAGTCAATGGACAAAAAGGAAGATCTAAATTTCCTTGTTGACTATGTGAAGGTGATCATGCCCTCCACCATTTTCCCTTCCTGGACGAAGCTAAAGGAGTCTTGGATAACCGTCCTGCTTCACCACTACGGCTTCCTCCCGGATACAAGAAACTCTTGCCGAGTCCATCACTAGTTGAAAATCTGACTGACACACCTTTGTTGTCGGTCGAAGCACCTATCATTGAAGATAAACCCTCTGAGTCCATAGAGGACCAAAGTCAACAGGTCAAGACGGCAGTTAGCCTAGTCTTGTCTTTAGAAGGTCTACCTTCAGATGATACAGTCACCAAAGAGAATGAGAACAACGTCGTTCAAATTCTTTTTGTTAACATAGAATCCAATGAACCTAGGGGCAATCTACCCATCCCTTTACCACGGGAAGGAAGTTCGTCAGAGATTCATCCAGTCATCTATTCAGTCCCTCCTCCAAGCAATCTAGTTGTTTCCTTCAATTGGAATCTACTAGGGAGACCCCGCCTACCATCTAATGTACCATTCTGAATCATAGTACAGGCTTATAAAATGATCATGGTTGGTACAATCATAGATGAAGTGGCCTCCGTGAGTATCCTTTCCTCAACTTCTTGGAAAGAACTTGGTTTGCCATCGCTTTTGCCTAAGATTCGAAATCTGTCAGGCTTCAACAAAGGAACCAGTCGACCATTAGGGATCCTTCCAACTTTGCCTATAACTTTGAGAAGGAAAACCTTTTATTTGAATGTAATGGTAGTCCAAGGGCCATTAGATTATAATCTACTCCTTGGACATGACTACATTTGTAGCATGGGAACTATTGCTTCCTCACTCTTCAGGGTGATGTGTTTCCCGTATGAAGGCAGAGTGGTCCAGCTCGTTGACCATCTTTCATTTCCTGGTTCAAACATGACTAATAGTCAAATACCATCCCCAACTAGTCTTTTTGCTCAAAAAATGTCTCATCAACCTCCAGTCCATCCACCTGATGATCAGTGAAAGTTACTAAACCTAGGGGGCATGCACCTTGGTCTGCTGTGGGAGGAAAACTGTAGGTATAGGGTAGGTTTCCGCGGAGGATATATGGCTAGTATGACACACCCGTCTGTTTAGGAAAATGGGATTAGACTAGAATAAGATTCCCTCATCAAAGATATGTGAGTGGATGCGTCCCACCATTCACCTTTGTCTATTTCAATGGATAGAGCCAAGGAAGTGTTTTGTCTGCAAATATGGATGGAACAATATTGCAAATGCGAGAACTTCCATATGGTGACCTGGAAACTCTACTTGTCTTTATACGTGGGGGCATGCAAGTGGAAAACGACCTTTTATTTTCGTAGTTTGTAGGCTTGTTTTCTTAGTTTGTAGGTTCTCAACCCTTTAACCTCATAGGTGGGTTGTTCCTAGCTTGCATAAAAAAAAGGGCTCTGGAGCAAAGTTGCGCATGCGGCAAGCTCCCTAAAAAATGAACCTATTGATGAGAGATATCCTTAGTATATGACTAGCATGAGCAATGTTTCCACAAAGTTCAAGCTCGTTAAAAAATAAACCTAGTTATGAGCATATGTTCCCCCAGAGTTTAAGCTCATTAAAAAATGAACCCACTTCTGGTAAATAATCTTTATGATCGCATTACTATCAACTTTTGAGCCTTGGTCGTGTTCTTACCATCACCTCCACTTTTTAGCCGATCATCCGCCTCCACTTGATTATTTACCCTTTTGAGGAACAGTTGCGAAGAGTGATTCTGTTAGCCACTTTCTTTACACTGCCATGATTGAAAAGTTCCAAACCTTACCTAGAACCAGCTACTACCTGAAAATATCACTCGTTCCTCAAAGACGAGTCTCTTTTAAGCTCTTTTTAGACTCGTAAAATATAAAAATATTACCGAGCAATTGGCCTCTCCAACTCGTTGAAGTCATTGGAAGTGCCATCCCTGCTCTAGATTTTAATCTTTTTGGACCTGAGGGATCATTACACAAAAATATCGAGCACTTGTCTTTTTCAGCTCATTAAAGTGATCGGAAAAGTCATTCCTTTTGTATCATTTTATACTTTTTCGGACTTAAGGGATTATAATATGAAAAAGGATTACTGGAGTTTCCTTTCCGTGTCTTTCTAGACTCTCTAAAATTGAAAAGGAAATCTTTGTCATTAAACTCGTTAAAACAGTAGCGACAGACTTATCCATTACAGACAAGAGTGAGTTTCACTGTCACTAGGCTTGTTAAAACATAGCGATAGGTTTTCCCGAAGGGAAAATTATAGAACAATCATAATTTATCCTCCTCAAGATTGACAAAAATAAAGAGGTACTAGTCAGAAATGACTAGGGAAAAATTGGGAAGAAAACTTGAAGAAACTTTAATGGGCAGGTCGCTCTTGAACATGACACTTTCACTCCATCACCATGATTGAGTTGGGTTGGGTTATTTCGTTCACTGGTCATATCACCATTGGTCCTCTGTACCATCCATTTTTGGGGTTAACGCTACCAATCCATTTCAGTGTCACCAATATGTTTAAGATAAGTCACTCAGAGAAATCACCAACCCAGCTTATGCCTCATCCACTACACTACCTTCATGCTCCATTCTTTCATGACCACCACCGTGAACCTTGTATCATCAGATCGTTTTCACCTCCACAAAATCATTTGCTCTGTTCCATGTCGTAGATGTGAGATTCATTAAGGCCCTCCTATGACGGGTCACTTCTTGTCGACATCAGCACATTATCCAAGAAGTCGACTTAGGAACAACCCTTTCAGTACTTTGAAGCTTGCATGCCTCAATGGCAAGTTTCTCACTTCCGGCGACAAGTATAAATCAATGGCCTTCGACCAAAAGATTTTACGTGGTGTTTGACATCGAATCATGTATTCACACCACATGAATTGTACTGCAGTACCTTGAGGGTCATCATCTTTATCAGTGATTCCTCTCACGCCTGTTAACAGCTTACATCATTGGTTGGTAATCAGGCAATGTCTTTCTGTGTTCAACATCAGAACATCTTTTCACATGGATCAACTTGTACTTCGGGAGAAGATTGAATGAGTTTGAAGACCCCGGATCTAGTTTCATCCATCTAGGCTGCGATATATTCAGGAAAATAAAGACATTAAATGTACATCATAGTTGCACAGATAATCATCCAAGCTAAGGGATGATGGCTCTACCAGAATCATCATTTTGCCACACAGATGGTTGTCTGTCCTATGTACATGAAAATGAATTTATAAAGCTGAGCATGGGAATGGCCACCTTAGCTAGATCATGAAAATTTTATGAAGATAATGTATTGTATTGTATCTTATTATAGGTCACCTTCCAATTCGAAAAACCTTAGATCCTCATGATAAAGCATTTCACTCGACATCAGAAGATTTATGACCTCATGCTTTAGGGGGCAACTGTTATAGACATATTTGAGCACTGCAACCCCAATCACATATGTCCATAAACCAAGGACTTATAAGCCCCTAAAAGTGTTGTTTCATATCCTAAAGGAACAAGGTCAGCTGATTACATCATTTCCTAGAAGTTCTCCCTGAAAAATTGCTCAGAACTGGTCAAACCTTGACCATCTCACCTGCTCCATGGTCAGGGTGTGATGCATCTCACCTATTGCACATGAGGGGTGCGATGCATACTGAAAGTCCCTTCTATGGGGTGTGATGGGTGAGAGTAGACAAATGGAAAAGGCAGTTTGCTAGGTGGAAATCCAGAGAATCTTCTAGAAACTGCTCATTTGATAGTTGCCTCTCTGAATTCGCCCAGGGATGAGTGAGAGATCATGAAATCTCCAAGTGGAACCAAGAACTATCAAATAAATGACACTAATCAAAATCCCAGAAGCTGACCCACCCACCTGCAAATATCTATATATGGAGCCCTCATCCTAGATATCCAAAGGTTGGAATTTTGTATTTTGTAAGGAAGTGTTGTTGGTTTCTCTGTGAAACATCATAGTGTTGGGTGATCTAGCTTTTCATGAGGTGAAGAGGGCTTTCATGCTAGGAGGATGGCATTGGGTTAGACCAATGGGTTGTAATTCTCTCTTCTACTACTTCTATCAATAAAGCTATTTGAGTTTTCCTCCATATTATTGTATATTTCTGAATCTTGTATTGATATATGCATTTGTATGGTTAATATATATATATGATCCTATATTGTTTATGGTTATAGATCTCTATGCTTTGATGATATTATGCTGCTTTGACTCCACAAGTGTTTCTTTGAAGCAAGACAAGTGAGGAAGGAGTGACAAAGCTCTATCAAAGGAGGGAGGAAACAAGCAAGGAGCCAATCGAAAGACTAAGGTTGGTACTCTTTACTTCTCTCTCATCTATCTCTCATAAAGGAAAACACAAGTAACTTTAGTTTGTTTGTTTCTAAGATAGCTACCCATCTTAGTGGGTCTATCAGCGCTGAATGGACACTAGTTTTCCTAATAACACTTGGCTTCTAGCTAATCATGGTGCACAAATCCATTTCAACAAGACCCATAACTATTTGTTCTTTATAACATAGGTCGACTCCTAGGAAGCACACAACAAGGCATACTTCACAGCCTCACAAATATTAGGGTCTAAAGTGGGGAATTATGACTCCTATGGCATTCTCCGTGCTGTCAACGCTATCAAGAGAAATAACCACTCATAGTGGAATTACCTCCCCTCTTCTTGTCCCTCCCAAGATTCATCCAAAAATTCTTGGCACAAATATCCTTCTCAGTTAAACTAGACACCCTTGTTGCATTGCACAGCCAATGATACGATCATCACAGGGACCTCATCTACCCAACACTTCCTCATTATTTTCCTGGCCAAAATGTGCACGAAAAAGTGCACAACCTAATCATTAATGGAGCTAATAGAAAATCCTCGATACTTCCTGATCAGATCATAATCCTTCTTCATCTTCTTGGCCAGCTGTTTCTCCTGAGATTTTCCAAAAAATACGTCGACGGGGTTTTTTCCTTGGTAGGGAAGCACAGTTATTCTTCTAATCAACATATCGCCAATGGGTTTTTTCTTCCCTAGCCATAGACATCCATCATGCACCAACACCAAGAGTTAGCACACACATATTTTGTTAATATTGCTACGCCCGAAGTGTGGAATATATAGCATATTCAACAAGATAGCTCGTTGAATTCCTACTATCCACGAGAGAGGTTCAACCCTTGTTACTCCAAATTCTTCATAGTAAATTGATTTTAGGCACTTGCTTAGCTCAAACTGGGGACACATTCTTCGATCGTTAAGATCCCAGTCCTCCATGCGCATTTGTGGCATCCTTGCAACCATTGCTCCCTCAATTGGCACCTCATTTGGCAACAATGGTATAAATATTTTGAATTTGATAGCATCTGGGTCCTGGGTAACCTTTGCAGTCAACTTTCATGGTGGCATATACGGTAGCAGCCTAGATATTGGTGCCACATCTTTTGCATTGATATCTTCTACTTCGTTAACCACTTCTTCCACATCTGAATCTTGGGGCTCCATCAGCTGCTTCTACTTGTCCAGCCTCTCCTTAGTTCTTTGTTCCTTAGTGATTTTTCATGGAGATTGCCTAATTGGAGTCGCCTGTTTGTGCTTCATCTTCAGTGTGCTTGTGCCATTAGTTTTCTTCCTTAGGGTCCTCAGCCTGGTGAAATGCACTGGAGGTGTAGTAGTCATGAGGAATCCTAGCCCTCATCTAAGAAATTCTTGTTCAATCTCCTCCAAATTCTTAATTGGCATGCAACAGAATGATCGACTCACACTTAAGTGAAAAATCACTAGTCACAATCTCAATGAGAAAAGTGTTCAAATGTGGAGCAGGTTACCATATTTATAACCTATTTGAATTTCAAACTACATGATTGCCTTCAGATCTGCCTCATAAATGCAAATTTGGCAACTGATTTTCCCAAATATGCCCATTAAATGTGTTCCCTCTTCTCCTTTTAACAACAAATTCCCTGTCAAATCAACTGTAGCAACCCCAACGGTCATATTATGGATGAACTACATCAGACCCTTCCTTGCAGCGCAATCAATCCTTCTTCGTCGCAACTTCCGCCATCTATGCCATCCTGCTGAATACCATGCAACACTTCCTCCTCGACGAAGTGTTTCTTTGGCAGAATATTTTAAAGTCTTGTGCTTCCTTCGAACTTCCTGTAGCACTAAGACTTTTCTCTATTCATATAGTCATTGCGTAGTCCCAAGGATGGAATCATCCCTGTATATTTTCAACCTACTACCATTTAGTCACCCAAGAAATAATTTTCCATTCAACTTCCCGAGGTGAACTGTACCACCATCTGAGATATCCTTGAAAATGTATGGTCATAACTAATGCATTTTGAATTTTCTCAGGAACCTTGGGAACTTACTATCATACAAGAGAACCAAGTCTCCATTCTTGAAAGTTTTCTTCTTAATATGTCATCATGCTAGGCCTTTTCCTTGTCTTTCTACACATGTTGGTGAAATCCTACAATAAAACGATCTTCCTCGAGTGTGAGCAATTTTTCCAATATCTCCTCCATAATGTCATTGTTTTCCATGTCTATGATTGTAGTGATTCTAAGACTCAGTGCTATGTATTCCATGGCATTAAGAATTCTTATCCGTAAACTAATCTAAATGGAGTTTGCCCCGTCAACTTCTTGGAGGTAGTCCTGTAATCCCATAAAAGTTTTGGTATGCACACATCCCAATCTTTTCTGTTGACATTGCATACTTTAGTCAGAGCGTTCTCCAAAATTTTCTTGACAGTCTCAATCATGTGTTTCCTTGAGGATGATAAGGCATGCTCTTTTGATGATGTACCTAAAATTCCTCTGTCAATGCTTCAATAGTGTTGCATAGGAAGTGCGATCCTTAATAACTCATCAGGATCTTTGGACACTAAAATCTTAATAAGATATATTCAAAGATGAATTGTGTAGTAGTTTATGCACTACAATCCTTTATTGGTTGTTCTTTAGCCCACCTATTCAGATAATCCGTCACGGTAATGATGGAGTGTGCACCAATCTTCTTTCCTGGCGGATTGATCAGCCCACAAAATTAAATCACCCACTTATCAAAAGCCTACAAGGTGACTTGTGGATTCAATGACAATCCATCCCTTCTTGATGATCTTCTGGTCCTTTGGTAGACATCGCATGCACTACAATATTATTTGGAATCCTTGTGCACCGTGGACGACCATAGTCATGTTCTTAGGATCTTCTGCACGGTGGATTTTCCTGCATAGTGTCCTCCCGTGACACACAATATGCATCTACCAAAATATTGTGTCTTTCATGCTTAGGGACATATCTATGCAACATCTCATCAGGGCCCGTTTTATACAAATGTTCGTTAATCAGAGAAAACTTTGCAGCTTTGACTATGAGTTCTTTCTTCTATTGAGTTGTATACTTTGCAAGAGCTACTCTAGTAGACAAAATTATACCGGAAAAATGACAATTAGCAACCCTTACTACAAAGATCTGCACGTCGGGCAGTCCTTCTTCAATGTTCGTTGGTTCTGTTGGGTTGTGTTATATTCTTTCCACGACTAACCTACGTAGTGAACCAGGGGTTTAGAGGGGGGGTGGAGCCCCCCCTTTGTTGTGTCGATTGCGCAGCGGGGGGG
>APFE031172297.1:7348-28129 GCA_000404065.3 Pinus taeda | reverse complement strand
TCCCCCCCCCCCCCAAACATAGGCCTGTTCACAAAGTAATTCAGTGCAAAATGGTCCATAAACATCTTCAAGTGTGTTAATAATAAGTAATGCCCTAATTTCTACAACTCGTACACCATAGCTAGGCCCTCTCATTCCATTGTGGAATAATTCATTTATGCCTTAGATAATTTCTGACTCGAAAATGCGATGGGGTTATCAAGGTCCCCTTCTCCTGGTTGCATTAAGACAACTCCCAAACCTATGCACAACGCATCTAGATGAACATGGAACTCCTTCTTCCAATCTGGAAACACCAAGATCGACACAGTGACCATCTTTTTCTTTAAGATGTCAAGGCTCTTTTGACATTCATCATGCCAACAAAATGTGACATCTTTCTTCAATAATTTTTCCATCAGCGCAGTGATCTGAACATAAGCCTTTATGAACTTTCGATAATAACTAGTATGTCCTACAGTCACGCATAGCTGCTTCATGCTCTTCAGTGGATCTAGGTTGATAAGAAAAACATTGTTTGGAGGGTCCACCATCAGCCTTGCTTGCAAACATCATGTCCCAGCAATATTCCATATGGTACAAAAAAAATGCACTTTTTTAGGTTCAACGATATTTGATATTTCTTGCAGGTATCCAACATCAAGTGCATGCTCAAAACATGCTTCTTTAATAGTCCAAATATTGTCTAGTCATCAAAGTAAACCTCCAGAAATTTGTGGATGAATTCTTTAAACATTGCGATGACAACTCTAGAGAATATCATTGGTGCATTCTTCAACCCAAATGACATGACTGTATAATAAAACAATCCCCATTCAACAGAAAAAGTGGTATTACTCCTATCTTCTGGTGGGATCTTAATCTAATGGTACGCTAAAAAACTATCTGTAAAGGAGTAGGCCTCCTTTCCCACATTTTCCAAAGCTTCATCAATGAACGGTATTGGGATGGGTCATGTACGCATGTGTCATTCAACTTTCTTAAATTGATACAAATCATTATGTCTCCCTTATTATTTTTCTCCTGTGCTACTATCGGGCTTACCCAGTCAGATTCTTCCACAGGTTCAATTATTCCAACTGTGACCATCTTCACAAGCTCTTCCTTCACCTTCTCTTTGTATTTTGGGTTTAGCCTATATGGTCATTGTTTTACGGGTTTCACATCTGGCTTCAAAGTGATCTTCATGACGCCCAAATTGCCTACAATGCTTTTTAACTTAGTGATCTTCATTGGAAACAGCTCCTGGTACTCATGCAATAATTTGGTGACCTTAACTACTGTATCTTCATCCCAGTAATCTCTGATGTGTGCAAATTTGGGCTCCGCCTCTAAGCCTATATTGACTTTCTTTGTATTAATGGGTTGTGTTATGTCAGGTATCTCAATTTCTAGTCCCGCAGCCTCATGTTTTCCTTCTAATTCAGGGATGTCAATGTTGCGCGAATCTTCCTTGCCCTCTTCCACAATTAGATTATAGCATTCTATTTCATGATGCAGTTATGCATTCCAATCAGGATGTACCCAACTCGTTAGCTCATTTGGTGTTTGGAAAATTTCTCCTTTGATTTCCTAAAGGCATCATCGATACATTGAAACCCATCTTCGATGCTAAAGGTCAATATGAAGCTTTCCTTCAGATCATACCAGTTGGTGGTGCCATTACGTAGATCCAACTCGAGATACCAATTCATTGGTATTACATCTAAAGTGTGGACAAATATGTGTAACCATTCTGGTTGAGGTTCTTCATCCCATGTTGTAGTCCAACAAGACAAATGTTCTCAAGGATCATCCTTAACTTTATAATTCTCTGCGATGCTTGTGTTTTCATGACCGAACCTAAGCCTCATCAATCGGCAATATTCCTTCCAATATCCTATATTTTCCTTGTGCGTGCCCCACCATCACACAAGTGTAGACCTTGAAGTTATATCCAAGGCCTGGAATCGATGTTCTTCCGATACATCCCTTTCAAAATCATCAAGAAATAAGTTTCCATCACCTATCCCATCATAGTAAGGTAAATTACGTACCTTTGTTGAGATGAAACGAAGATATTTTGTAAGTCTATTACAGCATAGAGTAGAAACTTCATGCAATCGGTTCTGCCAATTCTCCAATTCCTCATCAAACTCTGAGACACACGAACTATCATTTTCCTGAATTATCCTCCCATCTGTAGCAGGGTTGATCCAATCCTTGTCCCATGCAATTTATTTATAGATATTATCAATATCTTCATCGCCATATTCATCACAAAAATGTTTTATATACTGCGCTCCTTTAGAGGGGTCCAACGGAACAAATACCTTGGTACCATTCTTCTCGAATACCAAACTTCTTCTTGATTATGGCATCCATATTAAAATCCTAATCAATTCCATGTAAATCCAGATATGGATTTCTATCATCCACAATCTCAATGACTTTGAAGTTCGCCACCACGCTCTCTCCTTCAATGTCCACAACAACACCATGTAATTGACCCATCATGATGATTTTCTATCGATTGGACACGCACAACTAAATCGATGACCATTGTAGATTTAGTTTCCCCATTTTCTCCCATGCCTGCTTTGGTAATACATTCGCATACGAACCCAAGTCAAGAATTACTTGATCCATTTCGAATTCACCAATCTATGCAGTTAATTTCATTTCTCAACAAATTCTTTTCCTATTTATGCATACTTTGTTTATTGTGTGTTGTTCAGGTCGTGGCTTCTCTTTACCAGCGTAGTTTTTTATTAGTTCTCACAATCCTTCCACTACTTTTTGATCCCTTAACAACTTCATACATGTCTGCAAAAAGGACTTCAGAAGGGTCAGATCAGGGTTCTCTATCACAGTAACTGCTTCAGGATTATTCTTTTGTGGTACTAGTTGCATTGGCATCTTTGATGTTGAAGCTCCTGGGTCCATGAAACTCTTCTTTGCTTCGATGAAGGTTTCTTTCTCCTGCTGCATATTGAACCTGGTATTCTTTTCTCTAGCCTTTTTGATGCATGTATCTACCATAAGATTTTTTTCCCTATGTTTTATCTTCTCCTGTAGCTGCACCACTTTGGGTCACTATCTCAACACTTGGATCATCTTCACTTGGTTCAACCCTCATCATTTGCAAGTTTTGCACAGGCTAGTGATTCTTCTTTTCCTGCGTTTTAGCCATCAAAATAGGACAATCCTTTATTACATGGTTGAATTGTCTACAATACTTACATGAAGGGGTAGTGGGGTTTTGACAATCCCGCACAAAATTTCTAGCTTCACCGTAGTTATAGCATGTAATCTGATCCTAACCTCCTCCAACACTCCCTCCTTGACCATGCTCTCGGCTCTAAAATCCTTTGCAGGCTTTAGCTGAACCATGATCTTCTTGCGTGCTGCCTTCAACTTTCATTATGTATGTGCAATTTACTCTATCATTAAATCATATCTACGACAATTTCTTTCGTCATGTCCTACTGATTGACAGAAGTTACAAAATAACTTCTTGGCGATTGCACATACTTCTGTAGAAAATAATAGTGGTCAATATGGTGTTGGACTATGACTCGATAAATACTACACCAAACACTCGATTTGGTACTTGTTCCAACACTATGTTTTGGATTCAGAGGATTAGGACCTCCAACAACCAAATAATCATGATAGATAGGACACTAGTCCTTATAGTGACCTTCCACTTTACACTTTATGCACCAAATGTTTGAGCTCATATCAGGCCAAAATTATTTTCCCTTCTTCAAATCTTGTAGCTCCATATGTAAGCTCGCTAATTGGATCTATATCTAATGAACTCCTATGTGATTATCCTGTACCAGTGATGCTTATAGCCTCATTGCAATTTCTAATGCCTCAGCTTGTGATGTGATCTTTTATTGCGATAACGGTAATCTGAGACGTGGTACTAGCACAACTATATACCATTCTTTGTGTTTCTCATCAAAGATATAAATGTTGAATTGTCCCAAAAAAAAAATTAATCTATGATGTAATTCCTAGGTAGTCTCGTTGACTGATTTATTAATCTCTTTTATCTCCATAATGCATTGTGACTGTGACTTTGACTTATTGAACTTTGCGTTCAATGCTTCCTTTGTCTCAACTAGCGAAGTGACTGGGTTTGTTATATTATACTTAATATACCATGACAACACTCTACCCTATAGCATTGTGACAAGATGATATTTCTTCATATATTCATCATTGATTTAATGCACTTTCCATACAACTTCTGCGACAAATCAAAATTGTTTGAGAACCTCTGATCCCTGAACCTTAAAAATAGGCATATTTACTGCATTAGCCATATTAAATAAGGGAGGTGGAGGTGGAGTTAGAGGTGGAGGTGTAGGTGTATGGAGTGGAGGTGGATGCAGAGTGGTCGAATGGGGAATCCTAGAAGTGCCCTGATTATCTAACTATGATGCAACTCTAGGCATGTTAGGGTTGCTTCTTTCTTCTTCGCTTTCTGATTCACCCAATAACGGACTATATATAGCTCATTGAAATTATCGTAATCTATTTTGAATCTCTTTCCACTCAGTGTAGATCCAGTCTTTCTTCCTTTAAACATCAATCCACTTGCATGGGAAGTATGCCCTTGTAACACAACATCATCTTAATCTAGAGCTTTAAGGAATTCAAATACCTACCTCGCGGACCCTTGAAAAACTAGCGCTCAGCTTCAATGTAGGATACCAATGTGTAAATCACAAATTCAGTAGTAAGGCCTAGAACACTATCGATCTAGTAATCAACAACTCTTACGATCTTATTTTCAGTCTCCTTAAGTCACTTAATTAGCTCTGGGGTCCACACAGTAGGCTCATCACACTTCCAACAGGTCTTACTTTCAGCTAGTTTTGAAAGCCACTCATGTAGTGTGTTAGCGAATGATGTGAAAAATATCTCGTGTTGTTATGTAAAGATATACTTTTGCAACCACCTTTTTGTTGACATCTATGAATTTCTATTCTTTTGTGCTACAAATTCATGCAACTTCAGGTCGACCCAATCTTGAATCTCTTTTCTAGACATATGCAACATCATATATCCCTTAGATGGATCTTGGTCTTTACAACAGAACCATTTGTTGGCTTGAGGGCCTCAGACCTAGGTTCAAAGTTAGTTGTGCTAACCAACAAAACCCTTTATCAATGGCCCTTTTGGCAACGATATGCTCGCATAGACTGCAGTCTCACCCGAGGTGATATTGCAGGATGCTGGAACTAGGTTTCCATATCCTGAAGGATATGGAGTGTGGATCTTGGCTTAGTCTGACTCACCTACAGATATATTATTGTGCTACACGATCTTCTTTAATATTATATCGAATTTGATCTATTCATACAAAAGACCTCCTTCGTAAATCTAAAGCTCTATCTACTATGCATAAATCAATGGATCAAAAATGTAATTAACTATAACAACATTCTAATACTAATTCTAATCTTATCTTTCATTGCGCAACACAAAAGTAAACAATAATTTCCTAAAGTAAAGTACAAAAAGTAAGTACACAGGCATACCTTAAAATTCTTTTTTATTATCTTCAAATATTCACAATTACAATCCTTCTTACCCTGCGCACATAGTTGTAGGGGCCTACGTACACAGTTGCAGAATTACCAAGGTCTTCGCCCACACAGCTACAGGAACCTTCCCCTTCACTCTTACACAAAAGATATGACGATTAAAAACCCAAAAAATTCAAAACATATCCATCAATGAATGACCTTTCACTTACTAAGGCAACCCTTTATATATCTTTTTCCCTTACAATAACATGGTCTGCAAATCATGGCCAGAGCTCAAAACATATAGATTAATCCCATCCTTTTACAAAATAAGGGTCTTTGACCTGCCCTAAAGCCCCTATGACTCCTAAAACACTACACTAATTGCACTTCGCTCCTCAAAACATGGGCTCTTTACAAAACTTTGACCTAGGGGGACCCTACCCAACAACTAGATAGGGTTCTCAAAAAGAAAGATATTGAAACCTCTTTCAAGCCCCTTTCAACCATTAGACAAAGGATGAGATTAGTTAAAGATAGGATTGATTTCCTCCAATAGAAGGATGTCTACAAGGTCATATGTTCATGTGGAAATTGTTATATTGGTGAGACTAGAAGGACATTCAAAAGTAGACTAAAAGAATATGGCACAGACATAAAAAATGGCAGAGCTTGATCCTCAACACTGGAAGAGAATTTAGCAAAGGCTTGTCACCATATATGCCTTGAATACACTAAGGTTATCGCCAATGAAAACTATAAGTATGAGCATAAAATCCGTGAAGCCCTTGAAATTATTAAACATCCTCACAATCTCAATAGGGATGGGGGTTTGGAAGTAAGTAGAAACTAGATTCCCTTACTCTCCCACACAACTTAGAAACATACATCATTAACTTCCTCTCCCCATTTATCCCCTTTCTCTCCCCTCAAATCCTCTTTACCTACCCTCCTATGCTCATTTTCGATCCTCCCTCTCCCTTGTTTCCCTTTATCTTATTCCTAAATCTATTTCATCATCCTCCTTAAATTAATCTCTTCTCATTAAATATTTAACTACCCCATCCTTCTAGCCTTATACTGTCTATCGATTCCCTTCCTTATTAATTCCTTAACATCATTTTCCTTTTAAATGACTCCCTTTTATCCTTTATTTTAACTTCCCTTAAACATTTTATTAATTATAATTAGACAATAAATTAATAATAATTTCTTTGTTATTAGTAATATTAATTATCCTATTAATAGTAATAAGAACATTATTACTATTAACATTATAAATTAATATTATTATTAACTTCTGTTGACAATAATTATTCTTAGGCACAAAGAATAAAGACCTGAGGAAACTCTGGAGTGGAGTGTTTGAACTGGTTCTCCCACAATTTGACCTCCCTTTGCTCTTGTGGCCCTCTGCCTGGTAGCCCTTGCTACTGGGCTCCCTTCCTCATTTCCTAGCTCCCCCACATCCGGGCTTAGCCTTTCTCTTTCGGCCAGTGTTGCTGCTGGTCCTCTCTCGGTCCCCTGGATCCCATGGCCGGGAGTGTCCCCTCCCAACTTCATGACTATGATGAACAAGCAGAGATATTTGCTTCTCTTATTTTTGAAAATGGTGCCCCTCGATCTTCCTCCAAGTCTCCCAAGGAAAGCAGCAACCTCTCTAGCTGAGAGAGGTTTTGTTGGCCAAATTACTGGTCTGTGGCCTTCACCCAGAGCTGTTCAGAAATGGGTGGAGTGTAACTGGAATGTGAATATACAAGGGAAAATCGCTATAAAATTTTTGGAAGAGGATACTATACGTTCCTCTTCGAATCCAAAGAAGACCAGAAACTCATCTTCAGAAACGACCCTTACTTCATGGACTCAAGAGGTCTCTACCTAAACAGATGGTCACCTAATTTTAACCTAGAAATGGATATTCCCAATGCAGTTCCAGTCTGGGTTCATTTGCCTCACCTCCCCCTCCATTGTTGGGGAGATGAATCAGTCAAAGCAATAGGAAATGCTGTTGGAAAATACATTGACAGATGCGGACCAAAGGACAACATGCGTGCATGCGCCAGGGTCTGCATAGAAGTGGACCTAGGGAAGGGCCTCCTGGAAGTTATCAAGATCAAAGTGGACTAGTGGACCCATATTCAGTAGTGGGACTATGAACAAATCTTGTTCAAATGTAAGGTATGCCATGAATATGGTCATTTTGCTAACAGGTGTAGCAGACTTGAAGAAACTAAAATGATTTAGAATGTAGAAACCAATGAAGACACATGGGAGCAAGTAAAAAAAAAAGAAAACAAACCCCAAGCAACTAGGCCCAAAACCAAAGCAACCCCAGAAAATCAGGCCCTTACCCACCCCCCCACCATCTTGACCCAGTCAATTTCTTTAACTTCAAACCCATTCAAATCCCTGGAAGAAGAAGAGCCTTCATCCCCACAATCTCCGCCTCAAGACAAAGCATTAGTAGTTATCCACTCTCCCTCTCAAAATTTTCCCTCACCTCTTCCCACCATAGACCGTATCCTTACAAGAAACAAATTCAAAGAAGCAAACATTACCTTAGAGCAGCCAAAAAAAAGCTGAAAGGAAATCGAACAAAGAAATAAGAGATGAAACAACAGCTAAAGAAATGGCAATAGGTACTCAACAACCGATGGATTCTTTTATGGCCAAACAAAGAGGAAGTGTGGAGAAGACAAAGGAGAAGAGTGGGGCACACCAAAAAGCAAGTAATGAATTTGGTCTCTTGGAACAACAGGGGCTTGGGCTCCTCTCTAAAATCCAACGCATCCTGGAATATCATTAGTCAAGAACAGTCAGATATCTTTTTGATCCAAAAGACGAAAATGTCAAATCAAGACTTTCAAAAATTCATTAAAAAACACAAAATCTTTGAAGGAACAGTGACAGATTCATTGGGGGCTTCAAGAGGAATAGGTACAATGTGGAACAAGAAAATTGGGATCTCATCAATCAAAAATAAACTCACTGGTGGGTCAGAACTGATCTCAGAAACAAAATCACAAATGAAATATTTACAGTAGTAAATATTTATGCTCCAAATCATTACAAGGACAAACCCCATTGTTGGGACTCTGTTAAATCAGAGATGCATGGAAGCCAACGAAGTAAGATGGTCATAGGAGGAAAATACTTCAGTGATCCATCGAGAGTTGCTCTGGAAGAAATAGTAGAAGCCCATAAACTCATTGATATACTACCATGTAATGGAAAATTTACATGGAGCAACAAAAGAGTGGGAACTCATAACATAAAAGAATGACTAGACAGAATCCTAATTCATGAAAGTATAGCAGTAGAATTATCATCCATAAAAAGTAAGATTGTACATGCCACAGCTTCAGACCATAAACCTGTGGTTTTGAAACTTGACAGAATAGAAAATTTTGGGCCAATTCCATTCAAATACAACAAAAATTGGGACAGCAAGGAGGACTTCAGAAAGATCACCAAAGATAGTTGGGAGAGGGAGGTTATTGGATCCCCTCACTTTGTCTAGGAATCCAAATTAAAAAACATAAGAACAACAATCAAAAAATGGGTAAAAGAGAATGCAATAACAGAGAAAAGCAAAAACATTGAGTTGCAAAGAAAATTGGAAAAATGGAACCAGGAAAAGGAAAGCCAACAAATCTTAGAAGAAGAGCAAGTTCAAGAGAAAGACATTTTCATGGAATTATACAGCCTAAATAGAATTGAGGAGGAAGAGCTGAGACAAAAATTGAGATGCCTCTAGCTCAAAGTGAGAGATAAAAATACATCTTTCTTCCATAACAATCTCAAGCTTAGAAGAGCTGGAAATCAAATAGTCAAAATCCTTGCTGAGGGGAAAGAATTAAAATAGCAAGAGGAAATTAAAGAAGCAGCCCATAACCACTTTAAATCCCTCCTAACTGCTAACGTCCAGCCTATGGACAGCGTGGATTTTCTACTACCTGTGGACTGCAAAATCAGTGGGCAACAAAACAGCGACGTGGAAAAGGAGGTTTCTGAGGAAGAAGTTAGAGAAGCTACGTGGAGTATGCAGCCAAACAAAGCTCTCAGGCCAGATGGCTTCACCAACGCCTTTTACAGGGCTCATTGGGACATAATAAAGAAAGATCTTATCGAGATGGTTAAAAATGTCTTCAAAAAATTAAAGATGGGAGAAAACACAAAATCTTCCCATCTGGCTCTCATCCCTGAAGAGTCAAACCCTCTCTCTTTTGACCACTTCAAACCAATCTCTCCTTGTAATGTCTCCTATAAAATTGTCACCAAAATCCTAGAAAATAGGTTGAAAAAGCTCTTGCCCACTCTCATCTCAGAGAATCAAGGAGGATTTGTCCCTAAAAAACGGACAATGTAATTCTGGTGCAAGAGGCCATGCACAACAGTTTACAAAGAAAAGAAAAAGGTATGGTCATCATACTTGACATGGGAAACGCCTTTGATAGGGTCAGCCATCAATTTCTATTGGATGTTCTTCAGAAGTTTGGAATTTCTAACAAATCTATCAACATCATAATGAAATGCATTTCTAATCCGTGGATTTCTCCTCTGATCAACGGAAGGCTCAGTCACTATTTTCGAAGCTCCAGAGGTTTAAGACAAGGTTGCCCTCTTTCCCCATTCCTCTTCATCATCATGGCGAAAACCCTAAGCATACATCTGGAAAATCAAAGGAAAAAAAGGGAGAAAACTGGCATAATCATAGCGAGAGGAATAAAAGAAATCAACCACTCTCTCTTTGTTGAAGACACTCTCCTAATTGGAGGTGCCTCAAGCTTAATAGCTAGGAGATTCAAGAAAATCCTTGATTCTTTCCTGGCTGTTTCAGGGGGGCATCTTAATAATAAAAAGTGTAGAATATATACTTGGAATGTCTCAACTCAAGTAATGCAAAGGATCGCCCAAATCATGGAAATCCTGATTCAAAAGAACTAGAGCCACTTCTTCTACCTTGGTCTTCCGCTTGCTAAAGAAGTGCTCAAGTCCGAGACTTGGAACAAGAAAATAGAAAAAATGAAAGGGAACCTTCAAAGCTGGGGACTAATGTAGCTAAACCTAGTGGGCAAGACCATTCTTATTAAAGCTCTCCTCTCAGCCCTTCCCATCTATCAATATGTTGTTATTTTGGCTCCAGCCAGCATTCATAAACAAATGGAGCTAATCATGAGAGGCTTTCTTTGGCAGGGAGGGAAACAAGACAAAAAAATTTAGTTTGGTTCACTGGGAGCAGGTGATCCTCCCCTTTGACAAAGGAAGCATATCTATTAAGATCCCAAGTTTAACAAACAAAGCAATGGGCTTTAATCGTGTGTGGAGAATGCTCGTGGAAAAAGGCAGTTGGTGGGTCGAGGCTCTCCTCAAGAAATACCTCAATGGACGACATTCAAAGATCCTCTCTGATCTGATTGCAGAAAGACCATGCACTCAAGCATGGAGACTCATCAAAAAGGTTATTCCACAAATAAAAGATCACATTTCAAGGATTCCTGGAAATGGAAAAGATATAAATCTATGGACAGATAGAATAATGGGATCAGAGCCAAGAAGCCAACTTCAGCAATATAGACCCCTTGATGGAGGCAAAAATTCTAAATTCCCTCCATGATATTTCGGTCTGGGATCAAAACTGTTGGTCCGACTGGAAGGACCTCCATCTTCCAAATCACTTAAAAAATCAGTGGGCTGAACTGAAAATTACGTTGATTAGAGCTGACCCAACTAACAAATTCTCTCAAGACAGCTTTGTATGGGATCCTAGCGAAGGAAATTTTACAGTGAAAGATGGGTATCAGCTTCTACAATTAAACAACAACCATGAAAACTAGAACCTTCGATTAGCAATTTGGAAGAATGAATGCCTTCCAAAAATAAAAAATTTTGCTTGGACCCTCTTGAAGGGAAAAATTCTCACTGCTAAAAATATTTCAAAAAAAGGGATCCATGGGCCATCCATGTGTTGTTTATGCCGCAATGAGGAGGAGAGCAGCCAACATTTATTCTTAGAATGCACCTTTTCTAAGCATCACTGGCATCAAATCACAAGTCCTTTGAGACCACCTATGGAAGACTTTGAACAACTCTCAACTCTAAACAGAAATTGGGGAAAAGGCTACCCATATGCAAAAAAAGGCAAAGCCACAATTATGAGAATCTGGAAATGCATTCCTTCTATCTTGTGCTGGAAAATTTGGCTTTCTAGAAATAGTTGCATCTTCAGAAACCAAAAGCCAAGCATAGCTCTCATTTTGGCTAAACCTATGGGGCTTGTGGCAGAAATGATCAGTGCCAACTCAATTCATAAAAACGACCATACCAACTGGCAGAAAGATGAAGAAGAATGGTTCAACAAATTCCTGCTGGTATACTCAATGAATCAACAAGTGGTAACCAATTCAGGAAAAACAATAAAGAATTGGAAACTCTAGGGAAGCCAAGTTGAAATAGAACAGTGGATTCTAGATCAAAAGACTTTCACTCTACAGTTCAGTGGTGCCTCTAAAAACAACCCTGGCAAAGCTGGAGCAGGGGGCTTCATATCTGATCAAGAGGGGAAAGCTATCATTACTTATGAATGGGGACTGGGCAATATGACAAATAACAAAGTAGAGGCCTATATTTTGCTTCTGGGCACCTGTATCCTTAAAAAACTTCAAGTAAAAAACCTAGTTATAATAGGAAATTCAACAATAATAATTGTAGCGATGGAATCAAGGGGAGATTTCAAAAACCAGGCTCTCAATAGAATCAAGAGAAGGATCATGGAAACTCAAAGTAGATGGGGATCATCCAATACAAACATGTCTTGAGAAATTTTAATACAAAGGCAGACTCTTTAGCTAATAAGGCAGTAAATAGAGCTATTGGGCAAGTCTAAGAAAACAATAAGTTATATGAAAATCCAATTCCTTAATCCATCCCTCCTCATGGTTGAGCTTGGGACATGGTGTAACATCAGATTACTTTTCCTCAGAGACACTACAACAGCGTGTCCGAAATCCACAACACTGACACTATCCTCCACCATATCTTCAGAGCAGCCAGGAATATCTCTAGGCTTAGATAGGATCTGCATTGGATGAATGAGCTGGGGAAGACTCGTGGGAAGGACAACCAGAAATTAGGCATTAGTCAATTCAATATCTTCAAAGCCAACTCAAAAAAAATTCAAAATGGTGCTCGAGACAGGTGCACTTTAGATCATGATGACCAGTCTCATGGGGTTCAGGTGCAACAGCAGGCTTATAAGCTGGACGAGGTGTGCTGGTTTCTTCAGATTTTCTTTGAGTGTGGGTTCAAGGTAGGAGCTCTTGGCTTGTTAGGTTTGTTGTGATGCTGCTCCCACACTAGGCCGCCTGCCAGGTATTCAAATCATCGTCGCATTCCCCGTGGAAGAGTTTCCTCTTATGTCATGAGAGGTATTTTTTTTGGCCATCGTGATCATTTGCATTATTTTTACACTAACGGTTGTTATGTCTTTGTGAAGCAGAACTACTTAAACATTTCGGTCCCAAACTCCCCGTGGATTTTCCTCATTGCTCTCTATTTTCACACACCCATGCCTCTCGCTTCCTTCTATGCTTATTACTCTCTTCAACTCCTACCTGGTGGCTTCTCCACTCTCTTTGCGTTAATCAGCTCTCCTCTCAAATCTACCTCTGGAGACCCGTTGTTCATTTTTCCTTCTCAGGACTGCTCCTCCAATAGCAATACCCAAAATTGCCTATCTTTAAATCTCAGAATCTTTGCCATTTAGTTCTCCCCCTACTGGAGTAAGTTGAGCAAGTCCCAAAACCAGATTTATAAGCCAATCAAAGACACTCCACCAATGACAGAAAACCCGTTGGATTGCATTGAAACCAATAGCAGTCGCGCCCTCTGCAAGGCGCACTGCTTTATGATAGCCCGTTTCATTAAGAACTTCAATGAACTCAAGGAAGAAGTGTAGTCAGAGAACAAATCAAAGAAGAAAAAACTTAAAAAGCAGAAGGCAGAAATCGAAGGCCTCAAAGAGAAATGCAATCACTTGGAAGAAGCTATCAGTTACATAAAAATGTTGAATCAAAGTATCCAAGGCGAAACATCCACCAAAAATAGTGATAAGAGAGACCAGCCGCCTGATGACTCGATCAACCAGTTCTGGGGATAATTCCACGTGCATTGTAAATATTGTATGCTTCTCGTTCAATTCTTATGACAATATAGTCATTATGTCTTCCAAATTTAAAAAAAAAAAAACAAAAGCAAGAACAGTGAATTGAATTTTAGGTCTGCGTGCCCATTTTGCTTCAATTCAACTGTGCTGCCTCAAACATATGTAATGGGAAACGTCCCTCTTTTGAAGGTTTTTTAATATATAAGTATTCGACCATGATATAAAAATAAAAATAAATAAATAAATAAAATTATCATAATGAAATGTGCCCATTATAACATTGATTTTCTAAGCATTAAATTAAATATATAAATTAACAAAAAATTATAAAAATAAAATTAATATAATATTAACCTACTAATTTTTCTAAAACATTAAATTAAATATAAAATAAAATAAAAATTTAAAATTTAAACTAAAATAAATATTTATTTTATTCTTTTATCATTTTTGTTTCATTATTTTAGGTTAGGTATGTTGGTCAACTCTCCCTTTTATCTTTTCATGTTTATATCCCTTATTTATCTCCACTTTTCCCTTCTCTTATTTGTAGGTTTTTTCTTGATGATGAGTCTTGTTATAGACTCGAAACATCGAAACTCAAAAATGAATATTGTGGATGCTTTGAAATCTCAAAACTGTCAAAATCCTCACCACATAAATCTCCAAACCCTCAAATAGAGGTTGGTATGGATGATTACTTACGGGATACGTATTCCATGGAGGCAATGTTGTTGGATGCATTCCAGAATGATGAGCTAGGGGATGTTGCTCATATCACTGATACCTTATTCAAAAGCTTAAAATATGCTTCCATCACTCCTCTCTTTAAACCTGGAAGAAAGTCAAAGTCTACTTAGCTGGGGATAACAATGTTGTTGTACAACTTGAAAGCAAATTTTGGCATGTAGAGTGCATGTTTCTCGCCAATATTGAGGTAATTAACTTGCATGATCGATCAACTTCCTTAAAAATGGTTGATTTGATGAATTTTAAATGTTAACATTGTACAATTATATTCCCCACCAACTATAGGTTATTCAAAGACAAGGTTATTCTGAGTGATAATTTCTTGTCAGATAGCTGCGAAGAGGCAAAGAAGTTATTGAAAACGTTGGGTGTTGAGTACATATCATATCATGCATGTACGAATGATCGTATTCTATATAGAGGAGAATATGCAGACAAAGAGATATGTCAAAATGTGGGCATGATAGGTACTGTAATTAAAAAAAAGAAGGGTAAATCACATAGTCCTCATCATAAGATATTGAGGTACATGCCTATAATCCCAAGGATTCAAAGACTCTTTCATTGTAAAGAATTAACTACGTTGTAGGGATGGCATGCCTCACATAGAAGCGGGTCACGAGATAGATGAAACGCATCAAATTCAATAGTCATGAAGCATATAGAGGATACATGGCTTGAAAAATTCAAGGATCAAGTACGAAATATATGACTCAACATAGCCATGGATGGTATTAACCCATATTCGCTCCAAAACACCACCTATTATATTTATCTTGTAGTAGTAATCAGTAACAATATCCATCCATGGTTGTTCATGAAGAATGAACATATTATGCTGGCTCTCATAGTCCCTGGTAGAAGGCAATAGGAAAATATGGATGTCTACTTACAATCATTAGTAGATGAATTGAAGGAATTATGGGAAGGGATACATGTGTACAATGTATCAAGGTCCATCACAACAGAGAGGAGTTTTATGTTGTATGGAATATGTGCTTACACCATACATGGTTATCCAGGCATAGGATTTTCTCTGGTAAATTACATTTATATTGATTTGTTTATATACGTAACAGTATTGTTTCACATATTAATTTAATTCACTACAATTGTTCATATCTTCATGGTCGCTAACATGTTGACTTGTACACAATAATTTTGTAGGTATTGTAACAAAAGGGTATCATGGATGTTTGTGGACCTTCTCTGAAGGCTAGATGGTCTGGCCACCTATGAAAGCTAGTGTATTCCTCCTATAAGAAAACCCTTACAAAAGAGAAACATCTTCTTTCAATGGTAAACCAAATAGAACCCAAAGGCCTACAATAATCACACCAGTTGAATGGCTTAGATCATATGAGAGAGAGAAGGTGAAGGAGTTTGTAGAAATGTTTGATTCAAATGGGGAGCCTATGTTCGATGATCTAGAATTCTTCAACACCTATGTTGAGAAATCGCCCATTGGGATGAAAAGGAAATATGTCTTTAATGAGCTCCCATATTGGGAGCATATTAAGATTACCCACTTACTAGATCCCATGCATATATTTAAAAATGTTTCATATTCTTTATGGAGGCACATATCATGGAAAGCAAGTGACACATTGGCTGTTATGAGAGATATTATTTCTTGAAAAACTAAAAAGAAACATTGGCCAAGACAAGAAAATAGAGGATACGCTAGTCCCTCTTGTCTTTCAAAGAAGGTGAAGTCCCGTGGATTTTAAAGAAAGATGATATTTATTTTGCAAAGACAATTACAATGAGCGTGAAGGTGCCTTCTTTATATGCGTATTCATTATGACGCTACTTCACTATGGAATATCGTTTGTTGAGGTTGAAATCGCATGAACATTTGAACCTTCTAAGAGTACATATGTCAAAAACATGATTTTAGTTTATTTTTTGTTATATTTTTATGTAACGGGATCTTTTATAATTAATTTTTGTATAATGTACATTTTACTGTGTAGTTTCATTATCCTCTTCTCATGCATTGGTGTGTGAACCATTACTTCCCCCAAGACCTATGATGTTCGATATCTAAATATCTACATTTGTATGTTGGATCACATCAAAGGATATTCATATGGCTATCAATCCATGGTGGTGTCAAGAGATAGATGAGATTGTTCATATGTTTGAGAAGGAAGTGCCGATGAGTTTCATGGACTTGCCAGTTCATATTTTAATTCACCTAGTAGATGAGTTTGAATTAGTTGGGGTGGTTTCTTGTTGTTGGATGTTCTTCTTAGAGATGTACATGAAGAAATTGAAAGGTTTTGTTCGACAAAGGGAAAAACCTAAGGGGTTTATGGAAAAAGGGGTATATATCCTATGATTATTTCTATTATGTTAGTGAGTACATCAAGTAGATCAACAACACTCTAGGTGCAATGATTTTGGATGAAAAAAGGGATGAAAACAAAAGAGAATTGGAGCTTCTCGAAATGAATCAAAAGAGATGCATGATAAAGAGTAAGTCTAGGCTTATCATTTGACAAATTACTACACCATAACTATTCACACTAGACTTCATATTAATGCATATTTTGATCTCATACATACTATCTATATATGTTGGTTTCATTTCATTAGCGAATTCATAAATGGAAGCCATCAACAAATTCATTCTTTATGATATGGAAGCGACACAATTGTGGTCATATTGCATGAAGAGAAGAGGAGGAAATGTGACAACGATAGGAAAGAATTCAAATGGTTGAATGGTATAATAATTCCTTATTACGACCATTTAAAAGAAAATATGTCAATGACTTGCCCGTGACAATTGGGTTGTTGATCAAGTTAGAGAGAAATACAGTGCATCTTGTCATTACCCGCGTGCTGAAGAGGATGCACTAAACATAGGTATTAGGTGCAACACTCAATAATTAAAATCTCTTTCTTTATATTTTTTACTTCATACTGCACCTTTGAATTATAACATTTATATATATATATTATATATTTTTAATTATGTTCGGGTTATTAGACACATGACATTATCATTTTTTCACTTTTTATAGGTGCATTTGTTCCCATCTATGTGGGCATATGGACATGATTTTCACACAAAGGATGCCAACGATGGATGCATGACATAAGATTGTGGAGTGGAAGTCAAGTTTGACCAATCTAGTCATGATATCCACCACGATCAAAACATAATACAAGGGATGTTAGGTTACGTTGGAAAGATACAAAATATTATTCAGGTGGACTTCTCTTCATTCTAATGTGTTATTTTTAGGTGCAAGTGGTGAGACACCTTTGATCAGAATAATGTAAAGGAAGATTGCGATAGTGGGATGATATCTATCAACTCTAGAAAGATGTGTCAAGAATCTAGGGAGCCATATGTT
The DNA here is from genome assembly GCA_000404065.3 of Pinus taeda. Classification (NCBI taxonomy): domain Eukaryota; kingdom Viridiplantae; phylum Streptophyta; class Pinopsida; order Pinales; family Pinaceae; genus Pinus; species Pinus taeda. The sequence goes on along the minus strand of APFE031172297.1, from coordinate 10,322 downwards.
TTCCCAAAACACTGCAACCATGTATTTTTTAACTTAGATGTGTTGGATAGGGATTGGTGGCTTGTATTAAGACAAGACCCTATATCAAAACATATTTTTGAGAACAACAACGTTATCATGCCAAGTGAGGAAGATAATCAGGGTGATGACAATGGAGAGTGATATGCACTTGTGTTATTTCATCATTTATACTATTGTTGAATGTTTTTGTTTTCTTTATTTCGCTAATTATATTATTTTTTTATTCGTCTTGTTGGCATTTTATAATATAATTAGTAATATTCGCAAATGTTTTTACATGTTTTTTTCAGTGGAAACATTTTTACAGTACTTAAAACTATGTATTTCCATTTGTGTACAATATCTATGATAATAAGGATTCAATGTCATAACCCTTCTCAAATTGGAAAATGAGAACAAAATAGTGAATTTAGAAATAACATTAAAGATTTACTCTACGTTTAGATACTTATTGGTTTATTAATCAACTCACATTTTTTTTCTTCTTGTTTAGTTCAAAATCAATATAAATCATCATGTAGTGATAACTCTATGAAGACTTTAACAATGAAAAAATTGTGTATTAATATGTAAGATTAAATTTTTTACATGAGAGGTAAAATCATGTTTACTATATTCAAATTAAAGTTCTTGCAACATTATGTAAACTAAAAGGAGGTCTTATGCATGTATAGATTGTTGATTACATCTTTTTATGGACCATAAGAGAAACAAATGGGCTTACATGGATGCATGAGAGGTTTTAATTTTTTCTTCATGGATAATGGAACAGTGTTGACTTTTCTTTTCAATGGTAATTATAAATAACAGTTGAATTAATAAATATTTTATGGCTAAAATTTAAATGAAAAATAATATGATGGTGATTTGGAGGCATTTGTTTGACTTTCAAATAGACTTGGTGATGCATTTTTCTTTCTTATTTAGATTATGTAAAATAAATATCTATTTCTATGCACTTATGTAATGGATTTGACCTAAAAATATATGAAAATATAAAATATGCCCAAAAATAACAAGAGATAAATAGGTAAACTCCAGATCTTTATTAATATCAAAACCCTTCAGGTAGGGTAACACCATACATTCACTCCTTAAGAAAGGAGAACACTCCACAATCCATATGCTTGTTCATACAATATTCCTTGACATCTCTCCATGGGGAGTCTTTATCCTCTATATATGCCTCATACATACAATACCATGGTTCATTACCATGATTCTCTCAATACCATATATCTAATACAATGGGCTTATTACATTATTGCTAACTACTTGTGGTCCCTTACATGATGAGGGTTAACTACTTTATTTATTAATTATGGCCCACCCCATTATTACATTATTCCCTTGGGTACCTCCCTCTGTACCCCATACTATCCCCCCTAGGTACACTACATTCCACCGCCCTTAAACATATTCATCCCCGAAACATAAGAAGAATACAAATAATAAGATCTACTCAAAAGAGTAGTCCACTGGTACCATGCACGTGCATCTAGCCATCCTAGAGACAAGTGATTACTCGATCTAGACGGTGCCTTGTTCGCTTGAGATGGGAATTGATCTTGGTGGTTTCTCTGTGTTGATGTGTTGTAGGTGGATTGGCGCACCTCTTTATCTGTGATGCGGGGGTTGTTGTTCTTGTTGCTAATTCAATCCCATCGTGTTGGTTGTTTTCTTGTTGGGTGATGTGGGTGGTAATATGCTGTGTTAGAAAATCATATATTACAGAGCAATGGAACACATAAAATATTGCAGAAATATAAACACAGAAAATGCATAAAACAAGAGAGACATAGATATACGTGGTTCACCTAGTTTGGGCTATGTCCACGGAAAAACAACCAATCCTTTTTTTATTATATTATCTAGCAAACTGAAGAGATACAACCTACAGCAGATCAGTTGTAACTCCCTCTTCTCTTTCAATCTCCTCTCTCTTTCTCACTCAGAATACAGATATGATAGACACAATACAATTCTCTCATATATAGTAAGGGGTTGCCTTCTAGGTCAAAAAACCCTAAATGAAATATAACTTCTACCGTCAGATCATCTGCCTAATGAACGGCCCAGATTGACTAGAAATTACTAGACTTTTACAAGGAAATTTTACATTTGTTTTTAGCTTCGAGGGCGCTGCCCGTGAGCCCCCGCTGGGGGACCGCTATCCCACGGACCCCTAGTCGGGGGGGATCGGCACCCCTAACCCCATGGGGGGCCAAGTCCCCCTTGCACCCCCCCACGTGGAGGAGTGTCCAATCTTCCTGGAGTATACATCCGGCTAAGACCTTTGAATATAGAAGATAATCAGGCTCCACACCCAACAATCTCCCACTTGGAGAATGATTATAGCAACTCCACCGCTGCTTCATTTGCTAGACAATGACTCCTCTTTGGACTTGGATGTTTCTCATCTTCTTCATCATACTTGAAGACCAATTGAAAGTGAGCAAATTCTCAGTTTCTCCCTCGTTACAACTTTTGTTAACATATTTGTAGTATTCTGGCTAGTGTGTATCTTTTCGAACTTCAACTGTCCATCTTCCAACGCTAACTGTATGAAATGGTACTTGAGCTATATATGTTTAGTCTTGGAATGAAATGCAAAGTTATTTATAATATGTATAGCACTCTGGTTGTCACTGTATAACCTGCCCAACTCCTGCTTCTTACCCAATTCATCCAGTAACCTTTGTAACCAAATCATTTCTTTACTAGCCTCTGTAGCAGCAACATACTCTACTTTTGTTGTTGAGAGTGCAACAACATTTTGTAGTTTTGAGACCAAACTGACAGTTGTTCCACCTATAGTAAACACATGCCCTGCTGTGCTCCTCCTGTTATCTCTGTCACCTACCATATCTGCATCAACATATCCCTATAGAGCAATGTTTGAACCACCAAAGCATAATGCTTGATTTGTGGTACCTCTCAAATACCTGAGAAT
>APFE031172291.1:0-14687 GCA_000404065.3 Pinus taeda | reverse complement strand
AGATTCTCAAAATATTTCGAAATCCTAACATTCTAGACTCTCCCATTATGCCTCTATGTAATATTGCATGCATATATTCTCACTCTACCATTACCATGATGTATGCATTGCCTTTTAATTTTTATTCTTTTGGTATAAGAAATGGAATCCATACGAATTCCTTTTCTAATTTATTGAAATGGTAAGTCGACACAACCTTTCAATTTCGGCCATTATGTCTAGAAGATGCTTTTAAATCTTCCTGATGTTTCAATCTATCGGCGCATTTCAATGGTTCACGTTCATCGAGAATCCCAGTATATTAAACGAAGGGATGTTTTCCCAACTTCAATGTATAAAATATCCATGAACTGGTCCTGCACTTTTCTGTCGATCCCTGGCAGTGTCGGCAAACGATTGTTTAATGATCATATAAATAAAGAAGTTTACACTTTTTGCTCCAAAACTCCTGTTTGCCTAAAATTAGCGTGGTACTTTAGGACCAGTATACGTCATTGTGCTGTTCTAGATTTTTTAAAAAGGTTTTTTTGGTTAATTTAGAATTTGGCGAGGTTTATTGAAATTACAAATTTTATAATTGAATTTTTTATAATTATAGTGTATTAAAATTTTTTAAAGTATTAGATAACGCAAAAAACTAAACTAAACTTATTACAGTATGCCAACTTTGCTATTCACACGCCACACAAATACAAAAAACATACTATTTCATAAATTATGATCATATAGAAAGATTTTTAAACTATACCGTATTGAGCTAGATTTTAAACTTGGAAAGCTGAACGTTGCCCATTCTATTCGACTCTTGCATGTGCCATTCTTATGTGAATATTAATGTAAACTCTACTATGTCAGCTCTTATAACGAAACTATGTATAGCTAATATGATGGCATGCCTTGACGGGCTTGCTCGACGATGACGAAAATTTTATTAGGTCATAAGCTATGATCATATGAAAATATTTTTTTATCTATACCGTATTGTGATAGATTTTAAACTGGGAAAACTGATGTCCTCGCCATTCTATTTGGGCGTTTTTTAAAAATGTTATGATTTTGGTTATTACTTAATTTTTATATTTAACGACTAAAATTTCAAAAAAAATTAGTTATGATGTATTTAAATAATATTAGTAATGGCAAATTCAACACCATCAAAACCCTATACCCAAAAAAAACTAAATCTCCAAAGATTTTGATTTAAACCATGCAAAAATTTGTACGGTTTTCCTCACTAAATTGTGCTGGTAAAGAGCGTTTTATTTCACTTCGCAATTTTTATGTGAATATTAATGCAAACTCTACTAAAAAAATATGAAGTGATGTTGCGCAGGGCTTGCTGGACAATGACGCATTCACAAGAGAGAAACCAACGATATATTGGGAAGACAGCTCTCCCGAAATGGATTGGAGACTATGGCGGAAGCCCATCTTGTAGCACCGATAACAGCCAAATTGTGTCAGAGAGTCGGGAAAAGAGGACCAGAAAAGAGTAGGATTACACCATAGTTGCGGTGTGGAAGTTCGAACTCGAAGTACACCATAGTTACTAACTTCTTCGAATTGAAAGTTCTATGCAAATTTTGAATTCCATAAGTAAAGGGAAAAAAATTGACTCGCTAATTTTTCTTTTTTAAGATTAAAATAAGCTATTTTTAAGTATTGAAAAACTTTACTCTATTTTCAAGTTGAATAACTGGTTTAATTTTTCAATTTGTAGTTTTATTAATGAGATTTTTTTTTTAATATATAAACAATTTCAATGTACACTGAAACCTATCTACTAAGTAACACTCCACTGATTTTCTCAAATTAATAGAAACTGAGGCAGAATGCTTTATAAAATATATTTTTTATTTTTTATTTTTTTAAAATGATGAGATTACTTTTAGTGTGAAAGATATATTACCACTGATTTTCTCAATTAATAGAACGCAGTCGTTGTCTCTGTATCTAATATTTATAAATTTTAGTAAATGTTTTTAAGTTTAGTAACCAACTTCCATGTGAACTGAAGACTTATTTCTAACCGCTCAGCTGATTTTCTCAATTATAGACAGGAGGAAGATTTTTTATAAAATTATTTTTATTTTTATAATGATAGTTAATAGAAGAGGAGAATTGTTTTTTAAAAAATATTTTTTATTTGTATTATAAATGATAGATTATTTTTAATATTGAAAGATAATAATTATATTGGCTTTTTTCAATTAATAGAAAAAGCGATATTTCTTATAAATAATATTTTTTACTATTAAATAATTAATTATTTTAAGTGGGGGATATGGAATTACATTCGAAGTGTAGTTATAATAAATAGGAGACGATCGAATATAATTATTATCAATTAATATCAACATTCAAATATTTTTAATATTTACTACATGATTATATTTTAGTTATTAAATTAAGAATGATTATAAAAACTTCATTATATTTATTTTGTTATTATTTTAATTATATAAAGAATACATATATAGATATTGTCAAAAATTCTCAATCATTAATGTTTACTCTCATTTTACTATGGAGATTATCAATTCTAAATATGTTTTTTACAATAATATGGACCAATACCATGGATTATCCATACCATACCATGTGCCCAAAAAATCATCTCTCTTCATATGAATCTCCATGCCCAAAAAAAAATAACTTTGGTCATATGAAACTTGTTTATATGACATTTTTTTAATTAATCAATTTAATTAAAAAGAAACAAATGACATAACTAATTTGTAAATAAAGACTCACAGTCGACATCAATTAAATGAACCACTTTACTTTTTCAAGTAGGCAATGGAGGGTTATAGTGGGGATGTCATTGGGGATTATAATGTGCTCCTAGGAATTTTCAGTGCAATATTTAAATATTGTAATCCAGTTGTATGTCACCTATGTTACTAACTTACTTGACATGAGAACATGGGAGACAAGAAAATATGAATATGTGATAGGTGACATGATGACCCTTTAAACATGCCATGAAGGATATGTTATATATTATATTAAATAAACTAAAGCATTTAGTGATTGCACATAATTTATGAATATCTAAAACATTTATACTATGATTGTATAAATTTGATCATACAACTAATGCATATAACCAAACAATATTGACTATGTGATGTTATCTTTGAACCAAAAATACATCAACAAAGAACCAAAAATACATCAACAAAGAGGTCCTAAATGACCTATATGGTCCAAAAAAATAATGCTACGATAAATAACTATTACTATATAGCATAAAAACCATTGTCTACATCATCAATATGACCCTTTAGCCATTAAAATAAGAGAGAAAAAATTAACATGTCAAATCAAGATTTAGTATGAGTGATAGGTGCATTTTTACTATAGTCACTAAGGAGGAGTTCACCAATTTCCAGCAACATCTAGGTACATAGATATTTTTGTCCCCTTAAAGTGCTACTTCAATACCTTCATACATGACAAACTCCAAAGGAAACTTTGTAATCCCCTAATTTTGTAATTCTAAAAGTTGTTTAGTTTGTTAAATTTTGAGTGGGATCTAAAATTCTACTTTCCCAATATAAAATCTATCCAACAACTTTAAACCATTCTCAAACATCCTAAATCAAAATAAATATAAACAATATCACTTTTACTTTAAAAATTTAATATTAAAATTAATATCATATTAGTCTAGACAAACCCACTTCCCAACCCTTCTATTCTAGTATTACTTAGATTTTTTTATCTGCACTCCAAAACCTTTGACAACTTCAAAATTGTGATTGAATGCGTGATAATGAAGCTATAAATCAATTTTAAAATGTTTTCTTCCATGAAAGTCGTATTTAAATTTTAGGACACCGGTAGAGCTCGTGTTCGACATGAGTTCTCATGTCCAAAGAATAGGATAAGAGTCAAATTCATAATCATATTAGAGATGTGACGCCCACGTGTTGTGTCTGATACAAAAGATTTGAGACATTAGCAGAGTAGGACGTATCAAATGGCTTTGATTGTCACTAATACCAGTTAAATCACCCTCTCCCTTTCTTACAATTAAATTATGTTGCCAATTCAAATAAAAGTAGTTCTGCTTATTTGTAATGAATAGACTAAAAAAACTCATTTTTATGTTTTGAAGAGAGCCTTTCCCACCTCTTAGGTGACATAACAAATTAATGACCAGAAAAAACCAAATTTACAATTTTTTGAATTTTCAACACTACTCAGATTAATTTGGTAACTATGAGTTATAGATATGGAAAGCTTAACAAAATTACCTGTGGTGCTTATGCGAAATATGAAAACGTATTAATAAAATGATTAACCGATGCTCACTTTGCAGTGATATCATGAAATTTCATGATTGTATCTGCAGATATAGCACTTATTTTCACTTAGTGATAGTATCGTTACCATTCTTAGCACAATTATTGTGAGTATTATATAGTTTTTGGAGGCAAAAATATTTCCTATCTCTTCCAAACAAATAAGGTAACTTAATTTGAGTTGCTAATGGATTCTTCACTGTTTCAAAATGCTTAAAAGAAAAAACATTAAGAATCAAAACGGGTAAAAATTCAAAGCATTAGGAGTCAAAACGTAGAAAATGATTCAAAACATTTTAAAATTCTTGTTCAGTTCAACGATAATGATTGATGCATGATTTTCGGCCAATTATCTGGATTTGCAGGATTTATGCTGCCACTGGAAACGACTTTTACTTCGAGGCACGCAAAATTTCTATGGAAAATTTATTAAAACAGTAATGTGTTAGTAGTGACATTCTTGTGTTGCGTGCCTCAGCGGTGGTTCGAAAACCGTTGAAGTCAGTTCTTCTAATGAAGGGAGGAGACGACCATTTGAACCATGCATGGAACTATATCCTTATATATTTGATTATAATGAAAGAGAAAAATATGTTTGATTATAATGAAAGAGAAAGCGTTGAAGTCAGTTCTGTAAATGAAAGGAGGAAACAACCAGTAGAACGATGCATGGATATATATATATATGATTGATTGTAGTGAAAGAGAAAAATAAAGAGAACACACGGAGATCACATAATTGTCTCACATGTATTTTATTAATTAAAATCTATACCTCGAACGTTTAATGGAGTTCCGTTTTACAATTTTGGGATTCATACACTAAATAATAACACCAATTTAGAAAATGGTGATATCTACACAGTTCCAATTCACTCATACTTTCGAAACTATAATCTTTATAAAAGACTGCATTTGAGCTATTGGAGCTATAAGAATGTATTGGAAATATATTTCTCTCATTAATTCTAACACTCATTTTTAATAGAGACTACATTTAATTTATTTATTTAGTAATATATATTGCTCTGAAATGTCTATGTTTAATTTATCTTAACATTTACATCATGTTTCTAGTATGTTTATGTTTATATAAAAGAACACTCATTGACCATAATGCATTGGTAACCAACAATGTAAATATTAGTCTAGTAAAATTGTCTTCTAGTACATGGTTCATGCAACTATTCTTCCATTACAAGTCCTAATCCATTTATATGCACTTATGATTCCCCCTTTATGATTATTATTATTGGTTTTCTTTTGGTTTACCCATAACCACACTTTCACATTACTCTTTTGGGTTTTCTATTGGATGATGCTCAACCATCAGCTCAAGTAGATTTTGTCACAAACATCTCATCAACATGAAGTGATTTTGGTTAACCATGAACCTTCACATCTCAAGAGGTTTATGTTTACTACAAACATCACATCAATATGAAGTGGTTTTGGTTGACCATGAACCTTCACATTAGATGGTTTCTACTAATCACAAGCTATACAATGCAATTTTTATGGGAGTAAACTTGCCTCATTAAACTCACATTTGATTTCGGTACCTGAAATTCTCATACTTTAATCATTGATATACTAGGTGCATACTTAAACATGATACCATAGACTTGTTTACAAATATAATTTGTGTCACAAAATTTCATCCTTGATTCTTCATCATCAATTATTTTTCATTGTTATAATTTTTTTTACTTGCATATTCACCAAATTTTCTTCTTTGGTGCATCCAAAATCATATCATTCTCTTCACTTCTTGAGATTTCTTTATCACTTTAATTTATTCTACATCCTTTTTTGTGTGTGCATAAAATTTATTATTCCATGAACTTTTTTCTTCTTCCTATAACCATTGGCGATATCGCTATAAAATGAAATCCATCTACCAAGATGCATGGGTTCCATCAACTGTACTCACTAGTTTTTTAGAAATATTTGTCAACTACATGATTCATCAAAATATTAAGCTTGATCCCAATTTTTTGATTTCCCTAGATTACTCTATCTTAAAATTTCTTGTTAATATGTTATAATAATCAAGGAGAATGAACTGAAACAATACATTTGCCCCATTAACTCCAACTTTCTTGTTTAATGGAGAAATGTATTCTTTACAACACATAACGTGTCTTGTTTTGCATGACATGATCCCTTTGATTATCAATGTGTATTTTTGGTCCAAACTAACATTTTCATCACAATATAATGATGTTGATGTCCACAACCATCCACCTGAATGCATGGGTAACCAGCCATTGCAACCACTACTCTAATATAATTTCATTTGTGAACATGGTTCATTCAAAATTTCTTTTATCACATGTTTCATGTTTTTACATGTACATATAAATCCTCTTTCATTATCACTATTCTAGGTTTTTCTTGCTTTATACATAACCATATTCTCACATTACACCTTTGGGCTTTTTGTTGGTGACCTTCAACCATCACACCTGAGTATTTTATATTTACTACAAACATCACATCAACAAAAAGTTGTTTTTCTCTAACCACAAACACCTAAGTATCACAACCCATGATCAGGAGATATACGGGAATCTTTGTGGGAGTAGACTTGCATCATCAAACTCATGTTTGATTAAGGTACATAAAATTCTCATACTTCACTCATAGATATACTAGGTACATAGTCAAACATGAAAACATAGACATGTTTACAAATATAATGTGTGAGTCTCATAAATATTCATCTTTTAATTTCCATCATTATTTATTTTTCTTTGTTTCCATCTTCATGGTTGCATCTAGAATCAAATCATTTTCTTCACTACTTGCCCTTCCCTTATCATTTAAATTTATTCTATGCCTTTTTTTTTAATAGGCATAAAATAGATTATTCCATGAAAATTTTTCTCCTTTATATCATTATTGATTATTAATATCAATATAAAAGGCAATCAATCTACCATCATTTACTTTTACAAATGTAAACAAATTTCTATTTTCAAATTTTTTTTTTGCTGCGTAAAGACTAAACTATTATATTAAAAAAGGAAAAAAATATTTACAAAAGGTATACACCTCTGAGAGCGAGTGTTCAGCTCTCTGTCATAGCTTTCCTCATCAATCTGGAATTTCTGCTTGCAAAAGCTAGAGTATACAAAAAGACCAAAAGAAATGGTTTGAACTGTAACCTGGACCAGCATGGACATACATAACCCGACAGAGACAGACAAAACAGCTAGAAAAAAAAACCCAGACCCCGAGATCTATTACATGAAACAGAGTGTCAAGGCAGCATTTCATCAGAGGCTGCACTCCACCAAACCTAGACATAGCAAAAAGAAAAAAAGACGTCGCTCGCCTGAGGGCAGGCTTACCCCTGATTCTTCTGTAGTCATTTGTTCTAGTTTTTCCTCGCCTCAGCTTCGCGTTCCATCGCCTTCTTCTTCCGATCTTCTGCTGCACGAACCGGGTTTGGCTCCCATGTCACTTCCACTCCTTCCGGAACATCGTCGATGCAGTCGAAACCAGGTGCCAATTTGAGGTACAGGGCATAATCAAAAGAGTCTTCCATTTCCTCATTCTTCAAACCGCTCTGAGGGGAGGTGGGCCTGCTGTAATGGGTTTCCATTTGAGCCTCAAGAGTACCCTCAGCAGTATCCATGGGTTCTTTCCCTTTGAGGCTTCTGAGTTCTTTTAAGGCTTCCTCCTGCTCTGCTGAGTAGCCCAAGGTGCTATCCTCCTCAATTCTGCTCTATAATTCTGGGTTGTAGGAGCTGTCCTTTAACTTGGATGAGTTATCTGAGGTGGTGGGCATCTTCTCTCCCATATCAGTTTTACGACTCTCTTCCTCCTCATCCTCCTCAGCAAAGATAACAGTGATCATGGCTTTAACCACTGGCTTATTCTTCTGGCGGCGGTAGTAAAGTGTCATTGTCTGCACTGTGTTGCTTAAATCGGAGTCTGAGTGCGTCTAGTCGCCTGAGGGAGGCGAAGAACAAGCCAAAGGTGAAATGCGCTTCGGACTTGACTGTCCGCTGTTTCTGGTGTCACTCTTCTGCCCGGAATGACCACCCCTGCAAGGCACCCTGTGTCCAGTGCGAGGAGCCATTATGAGCTTAAGAAATTCAGCAGCACTCTGAGGGCGGAGCGTACCAAGTCTACACCTACTTCTGTTGCTACAAATGTCGCAGGAGAGATTACCCTGAAGATTCTTCAGCCCAATTGCAACCTTCACATTCGCCTAAGCCGAGTTAGAAATCCCCGTGAAGATTGGACAAGGGAAGGCCTCGAGGGTGGGTATACTGCCCTCAGAACCTCCCGCCTCCACGCTAACTTGAACTTCTAAATTATCAAAGCCAGTGCCGAACTACATACACAGGCGGAGGAATGTTTGTGCCATATTAAAAAATCTATCAGCTGAACCTTGGAAAGGCCCCTGCATTGAAGAGCCTTTAATGCTCATGAATGCCTTGGAAGCAGATGCCAGCCCGATGCCCATGGTGACCATCTGTCGATAGCGTGGTAGCATGTGGTCGGAGCGTGGGTAGAGTTCACACTTAAATGCAAGCATTAACACCCGCATCCGGGTTACTATTTTCAATTTATTTAGGCAATATTTTTCATATAAAAACCATACATACATACATACATAAAATACATACAACAACAAAATTACACCAAAGTAACATCTTACACTTTATAAAAATTATTTATTCTTTTGTTTAGCGATTCATTTTCTTATTATATATACATTATAGTTTATATATAGTAAGATAAGTAATTATCTTATGTTCAAAATAAAATAAATGTATGTAATAATTTTTTATGGATTAATTGTTTAAATTTTTAATTTTAATTAAATTTATTGTTAAACAATATCATTAATTAAATTTATTAATACAAAATATAATGATTAACCTTATTGATTTAAAGATTATTTTATTACATGAAGTTAGGTTTGAAAATTTCCTTAATCCGTTATTATTAAATTTTTGTGTAATTTAAACTCAGTGAAATTTTGTAAAATTATTTCCACACACTACATCCTTTAATCCACAATTTATTAATATATACTTGTTCATTTCACTAATAATAAAATAATTTATATTTTAATAATCAATTTATATTAATTTAGAAATATACTTCTTACATATTTTCTACTAATTTAATATTTTTTAATATATTTTAGCGTCCAAAAACATATCATTTTAACCAACTTTGGAATAAACCCGTGCTGAAACTTCCTTCACCCTTCCTGTTTCATGCCAATAAAGTTTTGCCTAATGTGAACAACAACGCATATCATATCTCTATTAGACTGATGTTCTTTGGTTAATATTTTTCAATAGAAATTTTTTCTGCATGTAGAAGCCATGACATCTCCATAAAGCTCGAACACGAAGTGCCAAATGTTGACATTTTTGCCTGAGCCTTCGCATCCCTATAGATGTAGAAAGTTCATATTTTCCCTGCATACCCATGCGCATCCATAAATAGGCCGAACAACAAAATGACAAAAGTAATGACAAACAGCGAAATTCCAAAGTTATTAGCTTGTTGAATTTTAAATGGTCACATTGTCATGCATACTCCTCCGCATCCATAAATAGGCCGAACAACAAAATGATAAAAGTAATAACAAACAGCAAAATGCCAAAGTTATTCGTTTGAAGGCTTTTAAATGGTCACAGTCCCATGTTGCATGCAGGTTTATTATGGGATTGTGGATTTCCAAAATATTTTAGAATATAATATATATAATATTTTATAATATAATATATATAAAATGAATGACAAGCCTACGCCTGTCCAGCCAGGTATATATGATTGCCTCTTTGTGAGACTGTCAGCCAACTTCCGTCTCCTCAGAGCTGGATGCTCCTGCATCACATGAACCTTCACATCTCAAGTGGTTTATGTTTACTACAAACATCACATCAATATGAAGTGGTTTTGGTTGACCATGAACTTTCACATTAGATGGTTTCTACTAATCACAAGCTATACAATGCAATTTTTATGGGAGTACACTTGCGTCATTAAACTCACATTTGATTTCGGTACCTGGAATTCTCATACTTTAATCATTGATATACTAGGTGCATACTTAAACATGATACCATAGACTTGTTTACAAATATAATTTGTGTCACAAAATTTCATCCTTGATTATTCATCATCAATTATTTTTCATTGTTATAATTTTTTTTACTTGCATATTCACCAAATTTTCTTCTTTGCTGCATCCAAAATCATATCATTATCTTCACTTCTTGAGATTTTTTTATCACTTTAATTTATTCTACATCCTTTTTTGTGTGTGCATAAAATTTATTATTCCATGAACTTTTTTCTTTTTCCTATAACCATTGGCAGATATCGCTATATAATGAAATTCATCTACCAATATGCATGGGTTCCATCAACTGTACTCACTAGTTTTTTAGAAATATTTGTCAACTACATGATTCATCAAAATATTAAGCTTGATCCCAATTTTTTGATTTCCCTAGATTACTCTATCTTAAAATTTCTTGTTAATATGTTATAATAATCAAGGAGAATGAACTGAAACAATACATTTGCCCCATTAACTCCAACTTTCTCATTCAATGGAGAAATGTATTCTTTATAACACATAACATGTCTTGTTTTGCATGACATGATCATCTTGATTATCAATGTGTATTTTTGGTCCAAACTAACATTTTCATCACAATTCTATGATATTGATGTCCACAATCATCCACCTGAATGCATGGGTAACCAGCCATTGCAACCACTACTCTAATATAATTTCATTTGTGAACATGGTTCATTCAAAATTTATTTTATTACATGTTTCATGTTTTTACATGTACATATAAATCCTCTTTCATTATCACTATTCTAGGTTTTTCTTGCTTTATACATAACCATATTCTCACATTACACCTTTGGGCTTTTTGTTGGTGACCTTCAACCATCACACCTGAGTATTTTATATTTACCACAAACATCACATCAACAAAAAGTTGTTTTTTTCTAACCGCAAACACCTAAGTATCACAACCCATGATCAGGAGATATACTGGAACCTTTGTGGGAGTAGACTTGCCTCATCAAACTCATGTTTGATTAAGGTACATAAAATTCTCATACTTCACTCATAGATATACTAGGTACATAGTCAAACATGAAAACATAGACATGTTTACAAATATAATGTGTGAGTCTCATAAATATTCATCTTTAATTTCCATCATTATTTATTTTTCTTTGTTTCCATCTTCATGGTTGCATCTAGAATCAAATCATTTTCTTCACTTCTTGTGCTTCCCTTATCATTTAAATTTATTCTATGCCTTTTTTTAATAGGCATAAAATAGATTATTCCATGAAAATTTTTCTCTTTATATCATTATTGATTATTAATATCAATATAAAAGGCAATCCATCTACCATCATTTACTTTTACAAATGTAAATAAATTACTATTTTCAATTTATTTAGGCAATATTTTTCATATAAAAACCATACATACATAAAATACATACAACAACAAAATTACACCAAAGTAACATCTTACACTTTATAAAAATTATTTATTCATTTTGTTTAGAGTTTCATTTTTTTATCTTATAAAAATTATATATATATTTATTATATCTATATATATATAAGAATAATAATATATTCTTATTTTTCAAAAATAAATAAAATGTATTAATATTTTTTTATGGATTAAATTGTTTAAATTTTTTTATTAATTAATTTAATAAATTCAATTTAATAATTAATTAAATACAAATAAATGATTAACCTTATTGATTTTAATATTCTTCATTTTAACATGAATAGTTTCGAAAATTTCCTAAATTCAGTTATATTAAATTTGTGTCAATTAACTCAATGAAATTAAACTTCCACAAACTAAATCTTAATCACTATATTTAAATATTAAATTACTTCCTTCATTTCAACTAATAAATAAATGATTTATTTTAATTCACATTAAATATTATTAAGAAATAATACTTTCTTTCCATATATTCTCTAATAATTTTCATTAATTTATATAATATATAAATAATATTTTAGCGTCCAAAAACATATCATTTTAACCAACTTTGGAATAAACCCGTGCTGAAACTTCCTTCACCCTTCCTGTTTCATGCCAATAAAGTTTTGCCTAATGTGAACAACAACGCATATCATATCTCTATTAGACTGATGTTCTTTGGTTAATATTTTTCAATAGAAATTTTTTCTGCATGTAGAAGCCATGACATCTCCATAAAGCTCGAACATGAGGTGCCAAATGTTGACATTTTTGCCTGAGCCTTCGCATCCCTATAGATGTAGAAAGTTCATATTTTCCCTGCATACCCATGCGCATCCATAAATAGGCCGAACAACAAAATGACAAAAGTAATGACAAACAGCAAAATTCCAAAGTTATTAGCTTGTTGAATTTTAAATGGTCACATTGTCATGCATACTCCTGCGCATCCATAAATAGGCCGAACAACAAAATGATAAAAGTAATAACAAACAGCAAAATGCCAAAGTTATTCGTTTGCAGGCTTTTAAATGGTCACAGTCCCATGTTGCATGCAGGTTTATTATGGGATTGTAGATTTCCAAAATATTTTAGAATATAATATATATAGATTAAGTCAATTAATGGAAGCAGATCGTGGATTTCCAGAAGATTGTGGATTTCCAAAATATTTTAGAATATATATACACTAAGAAGTCAATTATTTGATTTTTTAATGTCTTTTAAATTTACAACCTAAAAAAATCAATTACAGATTCTTAAAATATTTCGAAATCCTAACATTCTCCACTTTTCATTTTTTTGGCGAAAAGAAATGGAATCCATACGAATTCCTTTTCCAATTTATTGAAATGGCAAGTCGACACAACCTTTCAATTTCGGCCATATGTCGAGAAGATGCTTTTAAATCTTCTGGCCGTTTCAATCGATCGGTGCATTTGAATGGTTCACGTTCATCGAGAATCCCAGTATATTAAACGTAGGGAAATATCCATGAACTGGTCCTGCACTTTTCTGTCGATCCCTACTGAGTGTCGGTAAACGATTGTTTAATGATCAAATAAATAAAGAAGTTTACGCTTTTTTCTTTCGCGTGAGCCATGAGTCAATGCTCCAAAACTCCTGTTTGCGTAAAATTAACGCGGTACTTTAGGATCAGTATACGTCATTGTGGTGTTCTAGATTTTTTGAAAAAAAAATCGTCAAAATAATTTAGAGTATAGCATGATTTATTGAAATTATAAGTTTTATAAATAATTTTATCTTATTTTATAATGTATTACATTTTTAAAATATTACATTAATATCTATTTTAGGTTACAGGCCAAGCCACATCAAATTCGTGTAAGATAAGGGAGCTCTTTCTGGCACAGCGATGTTGACTTTAGTCTAAGAAGCATAATTTCTACCCTTTGGTTTTGAACCTATAACTTCTTAAGAGGCACACCTCTTTAAACAGTTAGGACCACTCAATTATATATAATAAAAAAAAATACAATTTAGATAATACACATTATAGTCTCATCACAAATTTATTTATTCCCAGATTCCACCAAAAATCTGATGGAAACTTCAAATATTAACAGTTAAAACAACTCCGGAAAATATCACTGAAGTTTACCGATATAGATTTTCAGTCAATGACAGTTGAATGATTAAATAAATAAAGTGATTGCTCCTTGAATACAGTGTGCTTTGCAGGCCGCGGTGCGTTTCCCACGGGTGGGTGGGGGCATTCTCATATCAAAACGCTATGCTTCCAATGGCTCAGTAATATTACCATGGGAATTAACAATCCCACTTGTGGGCGGGGCTATTCTCATATCAAAACGCTATCCTCCAAATGGCTTATTTGAGTAATATACCATGGGACTGAAGAATCTGTATCCCTCGTGTCCTGGCATTCTCAGTGGGAGAAATATCAGTGAAGTTCCCCGTACCAGGGAAAAAATTGCAGTGCAGGTTTCAGATATCTATTCTATAAAAATATGTAAAGATTGAAAGCAAAGCTGTAACGGTTTTCTTTCCCAATATTGTGGTCGTTGAGATTCCCTAGCAGTTTTGGAAGTTTCATTGTAACCTGGCTATATACAAAGTTAGAAAGCTGGATAGGTCATTGAGTTTTTTGAAAGGGACAGTATTTTGTTTTAGAAATTAATTCCAGAGAAATATGGATTTTTTTACTTATGAAAAAAATATTTGATTGATTTAAGGAAAGGTATATGTAATTTTATTATTATTTTTTTTTAAATAAATTAATTATTTTATTTCCCATGTTTATCATGATAAAACCATTACAAGTTTGTAAATTTGCTAGATACATTGCTTCTTTCATAAATTTGAAACTACTGCCC
>APFE031172285.1:0-10417 GCA_000404065.3 Pinus taeda | reverse complement strand
GACATTCCAAATGGGTCTCCAATATGGTACCCGTTAGAAAGAAAAGCAGAGATATTAGAATCTGCATCGATTTTCGGAATCTCAACAAAGCCTGTCAAAAAGACAATTTCCCCTCCCTCCTATGGAGCAGATATTACAGGTGGTAGCAGGCTCAAAACTAATGTCTTTTTTGGATGGATTTTCAAGATACAATCAAGTGCTGGTACATCCCGATGATCAGTTAAAAACCACATTCTGAACTAAATGGGGCACATATGCATATCGGAAGATGCCATTTGGTTCGATCAATGCCGACGCTACATTTTAGAGAGCCATGGACATCGCATTCAAGGGTTTAGTCAATAAATATGTATTAATTTATTTGGATGATATAACAGTGTACTCCAAGAAGCGAAGCGACCATCTCAAAGACTTGAAACAAATCTTTCAACGATGTCTAAGGTATGGGATTTCACTTAATCCAAAGAAAATTTTTTTCGCATTAAGTGAAGGAAAACTTCTAGGATTCATAGTGTCAAAATCTGGTATTCACATTGAGCCTGATAGAATCAAAGAAATTTCTGAAATATCCCTACCTCATAATAAAAAAGCTATGCAATCTTTCCTTGGTCAAATCAATTTTGTGAAAAGATTTGTCCCAGATTTTTCACAAATTGTTTCTCCTTTGCAAACCATGATAAAAAAGAATTCAAATTTCAAATGGGGTCAAGATGAGCATGAAGCATTCAACCTGATGAAACAAACTATCATTAATGCTCCATCTTTAGCAACCCTGAATTTTTCAGAATCTTTTATCTTATACACATTCGCCTCAGAGAAATCATATGTCGCGATTCTAACTCCAGCAAATCAAGATAAATCAGAAGCTCCAATCGCATTTTTTAGCTCGAATCTACAAGGTGCTGAACTCAATTATTCAAACATGGAGAAACAAGCATATGTTGTTTTCAAAGCGGTCAAATATTTCATACCTTTCTTACTTAAAACCCATACCAAGGTCATAGTATTGTTTCCAGCAGTAAAAAATCTTCTAATACAGAAGGATGTGGGTGAATAAAGAGCAAATTGGATCACTTCTTTACAAGAATACGACCTTGAGATCAAACCAACAAGCATTGTGGGAGGTCAAGGCTTCTGCAAAATGTTGGCTGGAGCATCGCAAATTCCTGAAAATTCATCTGAAAAGGTACAAACGTATGAGGTAAGCCTAAACGATACATAATCATTATATGCTGACACCATTTATTATCTTAAGAATGGGTATGCTCCAGCACACCTGGATCACACCAAGAAAAGATCTCTGAGATTGAAAGCTAAACAATATCAGCTCATAAATGATGTTCTATTTAAAAGGAATTATGATTATGTGCTTCTTAGGTGTCTTGAGAAAAATGAAGCAAAAATGGTTTTGCAGGAACTCCACGATGGACCCGTGGGCGGACACTATGATGGAGATGCTACTGCACATAAGATCTTACGTGCAGGATATTATTGGTCCACACTGTTCAAAGACTCACACAGTTACGTGAGGAAATGCCAAGTCTGCCAAACTACTGCAAGGAGACAAAAGAAGCCGTCCATGCCACTACAGCCAGTAAACATCGAGCAACCATTCAGTTAGTGGGGCTTAGACATAATATGTGAGATCGTTCCTCACTCTTCTAAGCAGCATAGGTACATCCTCATGGCAACAGATTATTTTACTAAATGGGTAGAAGCAGTTCCTCTCAAGACAACTAATTCTGAAAACATCATTGAATTCATAGATCAATTTATAATCACTAGGTTTGGATTGCCGACAACTTTGATGTTTGATAGTGCCTCGTACTTTTCTGGGAATGCAATTACTGAGTTTGCACTTAAAAGAGGGTTCAAATTGAAATATTTAGCCAACTACTATCCGCAAGGAAATGGATTAGCTGAGTCAACAAATAAAAACCTAATCAGGATTATCAAAAGAACAGTTGACCAGAACCAAAAGAATTGGCACAAAACTTTGGTAAATGCTTTATGGGCAGATAGGATAATGAAGAAAGCTTCAATCAACACTTCTCCCTTTAACTTAGTTTATGGGAAGGAAGTGGTTCTTCCAACTCACTTAATGATCCCCTCCTTGTCTTTAGTACAATACATCGATGAAGTATCTACTTCCTCCTTCCAATTAAAACAAATGGAAATAATTAAATTAGAAGAACTACGAGAACAAGCTAAGAAAACCCATGCTCATCACCAAGCGCTAATAAAATTCTCTTTTGATTCAAGCATAATGACCAGAGAGAATTTTCAGATGGGCAATCTAGTTTTGAAATGGGACAAGGCTCATGAAGAAAAGGGCAAACATACAAAATTTCAGAAAATGTGGCTTGGTCCTTTTCAGATTGTAGAAGTCATAGGCCCATCAACGTTTGTGTTGCAGGATTTAGCAGGTAGAAAGGATTCTTTGCCTGTTAATGGACAGATCCTTAAAATATATTTTCCATAGAAGATTACTCTTCTATTTTTGTAGGATAGTTTTAGTTTTTTTTTTGTTTTTCTTCCTTCTTATAAATAAAACCAGTTGTATATGGTTACTACAGGGGTTCACGAAAAAAGACACCAATTATCTGTTAGATTTTGATTTTTTCGCTTGTACAAATAGTAAAAGTTTTCCAAAAATCTGATCTTTATTATTGACGGATAGAGTTAACTTTAGCCTAGATATGATACTAGTTTCAACTTCAAAAAAATTTGATGAAAGCAACCTTTGGTAAAAAAAATTGTTTTATATCAGCACAATGAAAGGTATCAATAATAAAATAAATATTCTCTGTAAAACTGTTGTTTTCAAACTTTATCATTGTCGTCCAGAGCTTTCTTAAGGAAAAACAATGGTTTCCTCCCTGCTAAAGAAAATCGCAGCATTCAGAGGAACAATCCGAGAAAACACTATATCTCAAAGAATAAGAGGTCTCATCACGAGCCGGCTTATCATGATCATAGATATTATAACTTGCTGACTTTGCCAATACTGTCCACCAAAACAGGGCAACGACTCAAGATTGTTGCAATCAAAAGACAAGGGGTTTCATCACGAGCTAGCTTGTTTAGCAAAGGTGTAAATCAATTGAATGATTGTGTCATAATTTGGCCACCAAACCAAGACATTGTTCTTTGGAGAATAAAAAAGGGAAAAGTGTTAAAATGGGTTTTTCTCTGAAAGGTTGTAAATAGCCTTAAGCAGGATAAAGGATCATTGTTGGGTAATAGGTAACCCTGTCGAGGCTATGGATGCCTGCTAGCAGCAAAGGCTCTACCTACGACAAACGAGCATATTTTAAAAAGCCAGCACACAGAGAAGTCCTTATTTTATCTTTAAAATACCAAGTAATGGCTGATGTAAATACAACGACTAAGCCTGAGGAAGCAAACGATTGGAATAGAAAAAGGTTGAAACAAAATATCATTGATAGGATAACGCATAATGTACTCTATCTGTCCATAACAAAATTTAGACTTATGAAAATTTTTCTGCTTCGGAAGATAAGATTCAATAGAAAAGTAGAGATAACTGGTTCTTCCCAGTGAATCGTCATTGTTGTGGCCACCAACAACCCCCCTCTTTGTTTGATATTAGCAATAACACCAAGCAAATGGGGACCCTCAATAAAAATCCAAACAAACATTTTATGAAAATTTTCATATTCAACTCCTTAAAATTTTATCGCATTGCGAGAAGAGAATGAAGCGTTTTCTTATGAGCATAATAAACTGCGAAGAAGCGACGTGAAATTCATCGCATCACATTCATTATGAAGCGCTCTTAAATGAAAAACTTAAGAAATCTCCAACGACCGATATGCGACGTCGCATATCGCAACATCGCGTAAGTAGCACACAATGACTGAATGACTAAATGCGATCTGCGATCTACGATGTTGTAATCTGCGATGAACGCGAATTTTCCTCGGCGCAGTATTCAAGGAAAGTTGTCTGTTAACCAAAATTGGGCGTGCACCTTAAAAGAAATTAATGGTTGTATGCCAAAATATTCAGGAAGGACAGTTTTTTGTTTTTCGAAGAGTCAGTTCGCTATAAGTGTCATAATTATGCATTCATAAGAGCTTAAAGCTTTCATGTTAATCTTTATTATCATTACTTTTTCCTTTGCGTAAACTGTAAGGCAGGAAATAACATGAAGCAATGTGCAGGAAACATCTAAGGAAAAGGGGAAAGCGCCAATGCTCGGAGAACAGAGAAGAGATCCCTCTGGAAACGGATGACGCATGTGATAGGACCACAGATTCCAGAGTATCACTCAACAGATGCTGATGTCAATAGGCCATCTAAAGCTCAAAGTCAAAGGCGCACAAAAGCAGCATGTTTACAAAAAACCTGAAGCTTATGCACCAGAAAAGCTCAGAACAAAGAACGGAGGCAGTTTTCGATGCAGAAAATTATTCAGAGAGTAAAGTCCCTAACTTTTTCAGTCATTCGGAAGGCCAGAAACCAAAATAGCAAAAGCAGAATCAGTTGGAGAGAAATTTAAGTTATTACCAAGTTTACACGCAGTGAATACACCCAGTCAGAGGAAGATTCTCGAAAATATCTTCTAGTTTACCAGAAAGTGGTGCCAGCGCTTGTTATTTCTATTTTTATAGCTCAAACAAAAGTGGAAGGTGACCAGCCGACTCTTCCCAGTCGAATGTTGCAAACTTGCAGTACTAAGGAGCAAATACATAAATAGTTTAGAATTAGATTCAATTTTTAGAAATAGTTTTGCTTTATCAGAAGGGCGGTCATTTAAAACCGTATCCTAAATTTATGTAATTAAGTTAATTAGTTAGCAGTATTTAAACCCTTCTCAGGCATTTAGAGAAGGGTCTAGAAATTTGTCAAAAACTTGTCCTCAGAACATGCACTTCTGCACCCTCGGAGGGGGTTTTGATGAATGGATGGATCAAGGTTTATTAATGTTTTCATTTGATATCTGCTACTGATGTTGCACTTCTGTACTCTTAGTAGATGTTAGAGCAAGGAGAGATAAATCATTGTTGCTTGAAGCTTATGAGTGGAACCAGTCATAAATGGTACTTTTATCTCTTGACTATTCCTGCTTATGTTCTTTAAGTGATTTATAGTTTCAGTTGTTTATATTTCATTGTATGAATGTATGGGTTATCATTTGGCACTTTTGTACGGTGGAGTCATATTGTTTGTGTCTGACATATGAATAACTTATTATGCGATATGTTTTTCACAATTGTTTTGCCTAACTTCTTATGCAAAGTGGTTTATCTTTAATGATTTCTATTCTTATGATAGCTGAATGATCTTTATTACCAGTTATTGTTCGAAATATTTTTAGATTGCATAATAGAAGATATACACCCCGGGTTAGTGTAGATTAGATGTGTCGTTTCTCATTAGATTACAATAATATAGAGTTAGTTTAAAGAGTCTGAATTAGATTAGCTTTAAATTTCTCTTAGATCAGCATAGTTCAACTCTACAAACACACACACACCCAAGGTCGGGAAACTGGTCCCGTCATCCCCAGTCGGACCCGCTATACCAAACGGACAAGGAGCTGCCAACCAAGGTCTGGACCGGGTGGGTAACCCCCTTGTTGTCGACCCGATTTTCGGGGCTTCAACATATTTGGCGCTAGAAGGAGGGCCGAACCATGAATGGCACCTAAATAAAAATCTAAATACCATTCTGAGAGTAAATCACCCTCATCAACTCACCCGACTTCCTCAGTACATTTAAATTCAGAATCAGAAGTCGGTCGAATATTAACCGCTGCTACATACCCTAATATTTCAGACCAATCCACCATTGAACCCCCTGAAGTTCAAACTCTTATTCACAAACTCCAGGGATTTCCTATTTTTACACTAGGGTCTGATAAATCTCAAAGCAGCGTGACTTCGCAGTACAATCCTGCTCATCCCCTCACTAGGTTAAAGAGCGGAAAATTTGACATCCAGCCAACTGAATTCCCTCTTCCCACCAGGAAAAGAGCAAGGAAAGCATCACTGCACTCTGACAGTGAAACTCTTTCATCTACATCATCATCTCACCCCTCACTACGAAGTCACCGCCCACATCTTCATTCTAAATCACTCATCCCACCTTCCACAACCCCTCTTCCACAATCATCCAAAGATCCATAATAAACTCCATCTTCTCATCCTCAAGGATCATCCCCTACACTTGCAATTACCAGCAGCTCAAAAATGGCCCAATCTCCATGGAACAACCCTAGAGCGGTTTTAATGCCTCCACCCCTAAGCCAAATACCAGCCCATCCTGACAAATGGCTACCCAAGTTCAACCCAGAAGCAGGCATGCTAGCTGAAGAGCACATTAACAATTTCATGCTCTTGGTCAATCTTAACGGGGTTACCAACGAAGATGTTGTGGTCCGGCTTTTTCCCTATACAATGCAGGGAGCAGCTGGGTCATGGTACTTTTCATTACCTTCCAGGTCTATAACGAGTTGGGACATCTTTCAAAATCAATTCCTCACCAAATTTGGTGATGACAGATCACCGGCAACATTAATCAATGACTTATCCATTCTTAAAGTCGAAGCTAGAGAACCCATAAAAGATTTCAATTTACGATTCAATAAGATCCTCAACAAAATCCCCACTGCTTCCCAACCTAGCGAAGAGGTGCGATGTGAATGGTATATCACAGCCTTACCATCAAACTTAGCAATCTTTGTAGATAGGGAGAATAAAACAACTTTAGTTGAAAACCTAACAAAGGCAATAGCAGTAGAGAAACGCGTCATAGCCTTGGAAAAAAGATCTGCGATCGAAGAACGCAAATCTAAAAAGATCACCTTCAAGGAAGACCCTAAGAAGAAACAAACGAAAGATCCTTTCAATTTAGAAGGGTTGCAGAAGGTATTAAAGACCATGTCCAATGAGATGATTGACATAAAAAAACAAGTAGCAGAAACTTCTTCGAAAAAGCCCTGCAGAACTTTTAAAAGAGGCCCTACAATGGATGCAAAACCACCCAACGCTATCTCAAATGTCGAATCCGAAGAAGAAGAAGAGGAAGAGAGAACCACTGAAGGAAAGACCGATGATGAGGAAGTTGTGGAACTACAAGGAATGTGGGATTTCATCCTCCCACAAGAATAAGATCAAGAAGCATTTCCGGTTAGCACAGGAAGCAATAACCAACTTGATCCTCCCCAAACTACCCCTAAGCAGAAGGGCGCGAGCCTTACAGTAAAAGAAAAGTCGCAACAAAGAAAACAACCGCTAAGGCAACTCAATCTAGCCCAGTCCAACCAGATCAAACACCTCCATCAAGAACACTAATAGTTTCGGATGAAATGGACTACAATATTATCAATGACATGAAAAAGACTAGGGCTAATATCACTCTTTATGAATTGAGCAAATTGAAACATCAACAGAAAATAATGATGAAAGAATTACATGTCGTACCTACTACATCTTTGCCTACAGCTGTAGCTACACACAACATGGGAAGACCCCCAATCAACACAGCCAATAAGATCGATCCAAATGACATCGCCTTGATTGGAGGAAGATCAAGATCTCACACTACCCCTTTTCTGCTCACTTATGAAATATTCAATAAAAACGTGCACAATTGTTTGGTAGATTCTGGAGCTTCAACAAATATTTTACCCAGATCGATATGTGCCAAGTTAAATGTTCAACCACAAAAATCTGCAGTGCGCATAGTTCAGCTTGATCGATCTCAAGTCGAAGTGATTGGTGAACTTAATCAAGTCACTATAAGATTGTCGTCTAACCCCAAGGTATGTAAGGTTATCGACATTCTAGTAGCTGATATCCCTAAATTCTACAGCCTAATTATTAGCAGGGATTGGTCCGAAAAACTCCGTGGATACTTTTCAACCGACTGGTCGCACATGTGGTTACCATACAATGGTAAACCAAATCAAATAAAGGTTGAACGAGAGTTACAACAGAAATACATAGTAACAGAATTGGAGGGAGAAAATGAAGCAATAGCATATAACAATAGCATCATAGGCATTACTCGGTAGATTCTTTCCTCGGCAATTTCAATGCTCATACATCACCTTACTTAGAAAATTCAGTTGTGTCCCAAGTCGAAAATTTTTCCCAAACTAATAATTCAAAGTGCGTTAATTTTGTAGAAGAACCTATAAATACATCTTTGTTTTGGAAACTATATTTTGATGCTCTAAATCTAACGAAGGAGCAGGAGCAGGATGCTTCTAAATTAGTCCAAAGGAACAAAGACAATGCTTACGTGCAGAACTTGAAATTTGATTTGCACAAAATAAATACAGCAGAATATGAGGCCTTGGTGCAGGGCCTATTACAAGCAAATCGGGTTTTAAACGTCCAAGTACCTTCCAATTCTTGGAACTCTGAGATTGGTGGTCAAACAGGTACGTAACACCATACATTGCCTATCAAGTCATTTGAAACACTATCAATCTCTAGTACAGGATCTGACTGAGCATTTCATAGCATTCATATTTTCTCAATCCCAAGAATTCAAAACGCAAGCACAGACCTTTTAGCCAACATAGCCTCTAGACTCATTCCCTCCGAAGATTTTAGTCCAGATAGATTCTCGATAGAATTAATATTTAGACCGTCCATCCCTGACAACATTACAAACTGGAGAGTATTCAATGACGATCCTGATATTGTAAATTTCCTCACCTCTGAAGGATCCTACTCCAATCAAATAATTGACAAAGACCACCATGATCGACAAATACAACAAAAAAGCACTGATATTGCTATACCTAAATCGGTGGTTAAGTTGGAAGACTTATACGATTTCAAAAATCGGTTTAAAAGGTCTACTAATTCTAAGCTCTACAGTTCAACTCCGAACTACAAATCAGTAAACCTGGGAACTGATGATAAACCACAAAACATTAATCTAGGCCACGGCCTAGCCCCTGAAGAAAAACTAGCATACATTCGTCTTTTGAGACAATACAAAAATGTTTTCGCCTGGAATTACGATGAGCTGAAGACATAAAACACTTCCATTATCCAACATACTATCCCTATGATCGACAATGAAAAACCTGTCCAGCAGAAACTCAGAAAAATACACCCCAATCTAGAAAACCAAATAAAGACTGAGCTGAATAAGTTATTAAAGGCCAGGATAATTTTCCCCGTTAGAAATTCCAAATGGGTCTCCAATATGGTACCCAATAGAAAGAAAAGTGGAGATATTAGAATCTGCATCGATTTTCGGAATCTCAACAAAGCCTGTCAGAAAAACAATTTTCCCCTCCCTCTAATGGAGCAAATATTACAGGCAGTAGCAGGCTCAGAACTAATGTCTTTTTTGGATGGATTTTTAGTATACAACCAAGTGCTAGTACATCCTGATGATCAGTTAAAAATCACGTTCCAAACCAAATGGGGCACATATGCATATCGGAAGATGCCATTTGGTTTGATCAATGCCGGCGCTACGTTTCAAAGAGCTATGGACATCGCATTCAAGGGTTTAGTCAATAAAGCCGTAGTGATTTATTTGGATGATATAACAGTGTACTCCAAGAAGCGAAGCGACCATCTCAGAGACTTGAAACAAATATTTCAATGATGTTTAAGGTATGGAATTTCACTTAACCCAAAGAAATCTTTTTTCGGATTAAGTGAAGGAAAACTTCTAGGATTCATAGTTTCAAAATCTAGTATTCACATTGAACCTGATAGAATCAAAGAAATTTCGGAAATAGCCCTACCTCACAACAAAAAGGCCATGCAATCTGTTATCTCAAAATCAAGCCCTGGAAGGCTGCAAACTAGGAAGACTTCAAGTAACTGTTTCAAACCAATCTTTTGACTAAGCCTTAGCCTCCTTAGCCTGAGAGGGCTCTCTCAAAGGGTTATTGATTTTGACTAATAATTAGATGACTAACTCTTGTGGAATAACATTGACAAATATGAAGGCTGGATAAACATTACATAAGTTTCCATTGGGCCTATGGAGTCAATCATACTTCAGTAAACAATGATACTGCCTTTACATAGAAGTCAGGGAATTTAGCATTTGGATGTTCAGAACACAACTCATATAAAACCACAGTTCTTAAATGCATACAGGAAATCACAGCACAATCAGTGAATTCTGAGTGATTACACATCTATGCAACTGTAAAAGACATTAAGGAAAGAATAAAATCACACATTCTGAACATGGAAATCCTTCATGAATCCTGAGAAGAAAAGCAGCCAACTTATATTACTAAACTTTGTCTTTACATAAGCCAAAATACTACTCTGTTATAAAATTTCCAACCCCGATTACATTGTTGTTTCAGCTATATATAGAATCCTTATTCTAACTAATTCGAGCTTCCTCCTCCAGCATGAGGGGAATTTGATAACTCGATAACTACCTCTAATGACAC